>JAEIIH010025101.1:0-12845 GCA_018904745.1 Drosophila orosa
CCCATTTCTAGATTCTAGATTCTAAGCTTGCGAAACGTAAAATATTAATTAAAATATATTTATAAAATAACACATAAAAATAAAAAGTGCTGCAAAACGAAAAATTGTATTCTTCCCTTTCTTCTTCTTGTTAATAAGAAAAAAAGCTTAAAAAGCACACCAATTGGACGCCAATTCATACACAACGATTTAAAAGATTTCTTTAAATCTATTTCGTAGCTGCTGCTGCGCAAGAAAACCGCTTAACTAAAAACTATAACAATTGTTTATGCTAGTGGAATTTCGGAGCGACCTTCAAGATGCCCAAAGAAGACGCGGAACTGGCGGGGAGCTGCGCGGCGACCGCCAAAGACAACAACGAGGTGCCGCCACCGGTGGAGAACGCCATCAAGGAGACCACCACCGATTCAACTGTTCCGGCCTCTGCCCCCGGCTCGGCTAGCGTCTCCGGCAGTGCCACCAGCAGCGGCACAGCCACGCCCCCAACGCCCGCCAACGAGGAAGCAGACGAGGCGGAGCTGCTGGAGCGCATGCGCGGTGACGCTGTGGGCGAGACCATGTACAGCCGTCGGTTCATCCTGCAGACGGTTATGAAGCTGGTGCAGCTGCAGCCGGACTCGCCACTGGAGCAACAACTGGAGGATGACCTGTGCAAGGTTTGGGACATGTCCGTCTCCCCGGAGGTGGTTTCGCTTCTCCTGGAGAACGATGCCGTCGATCCCATCATGTACTCGTTGATTGACGGCTGTGAGGATGTGCGGCTCTACGAGATACTCATCGGACTGCTGGGCAACATGTGCGCCCAGGTGGAGTGCGCCGAGCTGCTCACCTGCTCACCCCAGTCGATGGAGACGCTGTTCAAGCTGGCCAACTGCCTGGACACTGGGATGCTCATCCAACTGATGCGCCTCTACCAATACATCATGGCGCATGTCCTCAGCGGCAAGGAACAGTTCGCCGTGGACTGGTACGTCTGCTTTGCCGCCTTCGAGAACTCGGCCCAGAATCTGGGCAAGATACTGCAGCAGTCTGTGAGCGATGAGCTGCTGATTGCCGCCCTGAAAGCCACAAATGCCATCTTGGCCAGCTGTGCTTTGGTGGAGGAGGAGAATGCCAACTCTTCGCTTAACCTCAAGCCCTTTGCTCAAGTCTTTTTGGTGCAGGAACTCTGCGAGGGAGTCAATAGCGCCTTCCTGCGACTCATGCGCGATGATCAGGCCAAGCTGGCCGACGATGAGGAAGCAGGTGAGGAGAATGGCGAAGTGGCAGCCGCTGCTGGCGTTGCACCCACGGACAGCGAAGAGGATGCCGATGTTGGTTACGAGTCGTGCGCTCCGAAAATAACCTGTGATGTGGAGATTATACAAACCTACCTCAACATATGCACTATTTTGGTTCAGCTGCCAGAGGCGCAGGCCTCCATGGATGTGTACGCGCCTAGCATAGTCAGTTGTCTCACGCGAATACTGCAATTTCTGCAGCAGCCGCTGCAACTCATTCCCTTGGGCGAGCGACAGGAGGAGTATCTGGAGGATCTGGCGCACATATGGAGTGTGAGTTGTGTCTTACTTTCTTGTTGATTAAACTATTTAATACTTTCCTTCACAGCGCCTCAAGTACTGCTATCAAAAAGAGGCCTTTACAAACCTTTTGGAGGTCTGGTATAGGTTAAAGCAGCACACGGATAACTATACAGAGAAGGAGGATGAGGAGGCCAATGAATTCGAGGAGGAGGAGGATGAGGAGGATGCTCCCAAGGAGCAGTATGTGGAGAATGCTTTTAAAATGTTGCGACTGCTGGCCTGCGTTTTGATTAAACAGGAAAACGCCGAACTCCAGGAGATGGGCAACGAAAAAGTGCGATTATTTGTGGCCTCCCTAAAAGCCGAGGAAGAGGCCATCTTCTCCAAAGCCCTCGAATGCCTGAGCGATTATAACGAGGATAATGAGTCTGGGGGCCAAGCCTAAAGGAAAATAATAACCTCCATGAAGGGGAAACAAACAACAAAAAGGACTGAGATTGTAGCTTACAGCACAATATATTCTTAACTTAGTGAGCTGCTCTCTTCTGTATTTAACTAGAGGGGGATGGTTCGGTGCTGATGTTCTGTAGTTTCTGGCGCATCATATCGCTCCACGATTGTTTTCCCAAACGTACGCCCTTTATTCCCGTGCTGCTAACCATCAACTTGTGCTGGTTTCCATTGCTCAGCAGGAATCGACTCTTGTCTTTGTTCAAGGCATGCGCCAAGTGCTCCAGTTCTGTATCCAAACTCACAGTCGAGGCTCCCACATCGATATTCAGATCCTGTTCGATGGTTTGCGATATGTAAATGACTGCCTCATCTGTCAGGTTCTGGGCATCAATCTTGTTGTGTCCCTCGAGCTCAGAGAGCTGTATATTTAGGCTGCCACCTTTGGTCACCACCTGCAGATTGCCATGGACACCAGCTGAGAATTTGAGACTGAAATCATACAGTTTGAGGTCTACTTAAAGCATTTACTTACTCATGCTTAGATCCGCCGATTCGTGGACATGAACTTGACTCGTTTTGTGGACATTTTTCAAGTCTAAGCGTCCGGTTTCTGTTTGAAACTTGGACTCTTCAACGTAGCAACAGTCGGTTACTATGCTGCCGCTTTTTGTGGAGGCTGTCAGGCTGTCGCCCTGCAATTTGTCCAAGCTGATGTTCTGTTAGACAAGAGAAACTTAGTAAAAGATACAGTTTGATGTGTGTAGTTCCATGCTCACCCCATTGTGCGTCTCTATTTCGGTGACCTTGCCTAGCAAAGTGCCCAGGCAGTTGATGTTTCCATTTTCACTGTACAAACTAATGTTGGTGGCCTTTACGTTCTTGGTGAAGATGCCGCCCTCGGCCTTAACCTGCAGGAGTTCGCTCTGGATACCCTCCACCCGCACACTGCCCTTGCCCACAGCGGTGACATCGGAACGCACGGGAACTTGTAGAATGCACTCGAAGGAGGAGGGCTGTTCGGTCAGCTTTTTGACCACCACGTCGATCTCCTTGTCGTCGTCCGTCACTTGGATGTCCAGCGAGACATTGGAGTTCTTGACTGGACCACCGCTAAGCTGGGCTATGAACACATCCCCGCTGGTGTACTGATGAACATCGGCGGGCTGGAGGCGGACAAAGATATCCGACTTTACGTTGATTCTGGCAAAGGGATTTACATAACGCAGGATCTCCTGGTGGACCAGGCGCTTGTTCGAGGACATGTCTGGCTTGATGTCCACCCGTAGCTTCTTGACGTAATGCCGCTGGTGGTTGTATATGTGTGTAGTACACAAGCGTCGCAGCAGTTGCATTATATTTTCAAGAAACCCAAAAAACACAATAGTTTCAGTTTTGTTTACGTTTTTAAATGCACAGCTGGTTTGGTGGAATGTTCAACACTGCTATTCGTCGTACTTTGCATTACTGGCTGTTATCGATTGCCGTTACCCGTTAGCCAACACAGCTGTCCGTCATTTTCCAGTTGGAGTTTTTTCAGATTCAGCGACAGTTGCAGTTTTTTTTGGTGCGCAGCAGAAAATCGTTTCGACCAGCCAATTTTTCCCACGAATATCACACAGCAAAATGTCTGGCAAAGATAGGCTACCGATTTTCCCCTCCCGTGGCGCCCAGATGTTGATGAAGGCCCGCCTGGCGGGCGCCCAAAAGGGACACGGACTGCTGAAGAAGAAGGCTGACGCCCTGCAGATGCGTTTCCGCATGATTCTGGGCAAAATCATCGAGACGAAGACCCTGATGGGCGATGTTATGAAAGAGGCGGCCTTCTCGCTGGCCGAGGCAAAGTTCACCTCGGGCGACATCAACCAGGTGGTGCTCCAGAACGTGACCAAGGCACAGATCAAGATCCGCACCAAGAAGGACAACGTGGCTGGCGTTACCCTGCCCGTTTTCGAGTCGTACCAGGATGGCGCAGACACCTACGAGCTGGCCGGTCTGGCCCGCGGTGGACAGCAGCTCGCTAAGCTGAAGAAGAACTACCAGAGCGCTGTGAAGCTGCTCGTGGAGCTGGCCTCGCTGCAGACTTCGTTCGTGACCCTGGACGAGGTAATCAAAATCACCAATCGCCGTGTGAACGCCATTGAGCATGTCATCATCCCGAGAATCGATCGCACCCTGGCCTACATCATCTCCGAGCTGGACGAGCTGGAGCGTGAGGAGTTCTACCGACTGAAGAAGATTCAGGACAAGAAGCGCGAGGCCAGACAAAAGGCCGATGCCAAGAAGGCGGAGCTCCTGCAGCAGGGAATCGATGTGCGCGAGCAGGCTAACATTCTGGATGAGGGAGACGACGATGTTCTGTTCTAAGTATTATCTTGTCCGGTTTTCATGGATGTATATTCCACAGCCAGCAATATTATTGTTAAACTATTGTTCCGTATCTGTTTCCATATTCTAATTCGCAAAAGGCAAGCCACAAAACTTATTCGTCGTATGTACTAGTAGCAAAATGTGCGTGTAGTCTATTCCAATAAGCAAAAAAAAGTATGTATTCCATTTTTGTAGTGTAGTGTAAGCTGCGCAAATCATGCATTAAAGTCTTGTTGTTTCATACAAAAAAGCATTCTGTGTATTTTCCTAAGTAAATGAAGGGAATTTTCATTGCAAAAGGGTCATCTGACTTGTTTTATACAATAGCAAAAGCAACAAAAACAATGACACAGTCACATGACAGCGAACATATGTCTGATTGGATACAGTGTTGGGAACTGTGCGAAGCTGTCGTCTCTTGCAGTCAGTCAGCTGTTTGCGTGGCTCTTTTGTATTTGCACGCTTTTTAGCCAAACTGTTCGATTTTTGTGTGTGGAAATGACCAACTCCGAGTTCCAGGCAGTGGTTTTGGCCGCCGGTCGAGGCACCCGTCTGCCCGAAGTCTTGGGCGATGCCCCCAAGTGTCTGCTGCCCGTGGGCCCGTATCCGCTACTCTGGTACCCGCTGAATCTGTTGCAACAACACAACTTTTCAGGTAATTCGCTGAGCAAAAGTCATGTCCCCGGGGTTTTAATTGTTTTTAATGCCACCCTGCAGAGGTCATTGTGGTGGTCCTGGAGCAGGAGAAGCTGGAGATCCAACTGGCACTGGAGAATACGCCGCTCAAGCTGAAACTGGACTATGCGACGATACCCAGCGACAGCGACTTTGGTACGGCGGACAGCCTGCGCTACATTTACGACAAGATCCAGTCCGACTTTCTGGTCCTCAGCTGTGACCTGGTCAGCAATGTGAGCCTCTATCCGCTGATCAACAAGTTCCGCGAGCACCACGCCGCCCTGGCTCTGCTCCTCTTTCCCAGCGGATTCGAGTCCGATGTGGTGATGCCGGGACCGAAGAGCAAACACAAGCCTGAGCGAGATATTATTGGCATTCATGCGGCCACCCAAAGGTTGGCCTTCCTGTCCGCGGCCAGTGATTGCGAGGAAACCCTCAACATTCAGAGGCATCTCCTGAAGAACCGAGGCTGCCTGGATGTCTATAGCCGCCTGCTAGATGCCCATGTTTATGTGCTGAAAAAGTGGGTCATTGACTACCTGCACAGGGTAAGCTAACGCATATTTTATAGCTTGAATCCCTTCTTAAATAACTTGTTTGCAGAAGGAGAATATCTCCACGTTCAAGGGAGAGTTCCTGCCGCATTTAATCAAGAAGCAGCATGCCAAGAGACCTCCCAAAACGGTGCAGGACACCACCTCGGAGGTGGGAGTGGTGACCAAGAATGAGGATAACGTTTTGCATGTGAGTTTGCTTAGCCAGATTGTAAGATTAGTTAAAAACCAGCTTTAAACTTATACTAATCCCTATTTCAGTACGTTCCCCACACCATTCTGGACCAGAAAATCACCCAGACTTCGCTATTCAATCAATCTCTGTCTCAAACGCCCTACCATGGCGATGTGGTGCGTTGCTATGCCATCCAGGCGCCCAAGGAGGCCATTGGAGTGCGGGTTAATAACACCCTTAGCTTTCTGGCCATCAACCGCAAGTTGGCCACCATTTGGAATGATCTTTGTGGCGAAACGCATCCACTTATCTCACCCGGCGCCCTGGTAAAGTCCACCCAGACAAAGGAGATCATTGCAGCCGACAATGCCAAATTGTCGGAGAAAACCTCACTGAACTTTAGTGTTTTCGGTCCCAACTGCATTATTAATCCGAAGAATATCGTTGCCAACTCGATCATCATGTCCAACGCCATTGTGGAGGAGGGCTGCAACATTGACAACTGCATCATTGGCCATCGGGCGCAGGTGAAGAGCGGTTCGGTGCTGAAGAACTGCATTATCGGGCCCAACTACGTGGTGGAGGAGGGCACCCACAGCCAGGCTGTGCATCTGTCCAACGCCGATCAGTTCATGGAGATTGACATACAGTGAGCGGCTAACTTAATGTGGCTTCCTTTATTAACGAATTGAGTTAGAAGGCGGATTCTTCTAGCAGGACATTAAATATTACAAATAGGTACACAAAACTCGCGCATGGATGGAGACAGAGCTGGGAGAGAGCGAGAGCTTAAAGCTACAAACTTAGACGGAAGGGGGTGGGGTTGGTGGAATGTACACGAGAGGTGGTTTGGATCCGAGGGAACGACAAGACTGTTTTCTGCTCACTCCGGACACTCCGCGAGTCCCCCCCTCACTTCCGCCGCTCGTAGAGATACTCGTCCTCGTAGTACCTCGGCGTTGTGGCAATGAACACCTGCGGCCTGCGCTGCTGCAATGAAATATTTATCTCCTCGGGTGTGCGGAAGACCTGCTGGTGTGGGTGCTGCTGGTGCTGATGCTGCTGCAAATGCTGCAGCTGGGGGGCAGCGGTGAAGAAGCGATATGGCGCCGGCGTCACGGTCGGCGCCAGCGTTTGTGGCCTTTGCTGATGCAGCTGCAACTGGGGCTGGTGCAGCTGATGCAACTGCAGCTGCGGCTGGACTGTGGTCGCTGGCAATGGCTTCCGGTAGGCCAGGGTAGTTGGCTGAGGTTGCGGCTGGTGTCGGATCTGGGTGACCACTTGCTGAGGCTGAGGCTGAGGCTGTGCCTGAGGCTGCTGGTACTGCACTCTAACCTGCTGGGGCTGCGGCTGTTGCTGTTGCTGCTGCTGGGGCTGCTGGTAGGTCACAGCCTGGCGATGTTGCTGAGGCTGCTGTTGATGATGGTGCTGCTGCTGCTGCTGGTGCTGAATGCGTGGCCTTGGGGCGGGCAGCTCCTCCTCCTCCTCGTCGTCGTAGCGCTCATGTTCGTAGTAGTTCTCCGGGAAGTAGCGCTCCGAGTAGCGCAGCGTCACATTGGGCTTACTCTGGTGCTCCTGCAGGTTGATCGGCTTGTACAGGTAATCGTTGACAATGTGGTACTTGGAGGACTGCTTGCAGATGTTGTCGTGCGAGGGCGGCATGCAGATCAAGTGGATCTGGTGGAAGGTGAAGCCCTCGGGGCAGATCCACGAGTGCTTCTGGCTATCCTGGCAGTAGTGGAACACCTCGCAGCTCAGCGATTCGTCGGCATAGTACCTAGAGGATGATGGATTTAATATAATGTCAGCGTCAGACAGTTGAAGATCGTCACCCACCCGGAGTTCCTGTCCGTGCAGCTGAAGGATGACTTGCTCAGCAGCGTGGAGAGACGGTCTGGCTCCTCAACCTCTTCCTCCTCCTCCTCGCTCTCCTCGCTCAGCGGCTTCTTCAGCTGTCCCTGGATCTTGAGGTAGTTGCTCTGCTGCTTGGCATTCCGATTCACCTGATACACCTGACGCGGCGCCTCCTCCTGATCCTCCTCGCTGTACTCGTACAGCTGACGCTGCTGCTGCTGCTGATGATGCTGCGGCTGCTGACGGTAGGCCAGATGCGTCTGGGCTTGGGTCTCGAAGTCATCGAGCTCCTCCTCACCGCCACTGGAGTTGACATCCAAAGAGCGTGCCTCAAATCCCTTGGGCTTGGCTGTGGTGGCCGTGGCCGAGGGTGCTCCGGTGGCTGCACCCTCCACGCTGGCCCACAGGCCAGTGGCCACAGCCAGGACTAGGAGAACAACGGGCTGAATGCTGCAAATGGAATGAATAGGTAATAGGTAATCAATTGATGAGTCAGGCCCTGCTTTATGATATGGGAAACTCTGTGGCAAGCACACAATCAAGTTAGCAAAAACGCGGGAAAATATTTCTGCGAACCTTTTCGCTTTTCGCCGCGAAGATGCCGCCAAATTGCAGCCAAAGAAGGCAGCATCATCGGATCGGCATCGGCATCGGCAGCCCAGCGACCAGTTATGCAAGAGACCAGACCAGCCAGGCCACAAAACTAGTTATAAGGCAACATGGACTGTAAGTCCCCACCAAGATGGAAACGGGCCACGGAGAGGCTAAAGGGGTACATAAAGATGCAACTGCGGCCTGGGAAGGCTAGGAAAGTTTGAGAATCTCACTGATCATGGCATACGCTAGAAGAGATCCCTAATAACATAATAAACAGGGTCTAAATAAGGAATAAAAGTGGCTTTAGTTCTTCTCCATTTTTATGTAAAACTTGTAAATCCAAAACTTTAATTGGTTAAAAACTAATGGAAATAATGAATAAGGAAATAACTGAGAAAATATGCAAACTAGTTAAGGATTTGGGGCAGGAAATATAACTACCAAAAACCTCTTTTTCAAGTCGGTTATAAAATCTAACTAATTAAACTGGAAACTGCAACTTTAACTGCAACTAAACAAGTCTTTGAATAAGTAACCAATACTTATTATCCCCAACTTGTTGACCCTGTTACCATAGTCTATATACCCCATCACCATGATCGGTATGATGAAGATGCTCAGCTGGCGGTGGGTTCAATTTGAACGCCATTTAGCCAACCGACGATATTCTCATTCCACTCGACTTGGCTGAATGTCAACTGCTAGTCATACGCATGATACGATACGAGTGGCTGTGGCTCTGGTATTCCTGGTGCTGGCCCGTCCAGTCCAGTCCAATTAGCCAACGTTACGTGCCTGCCTGCATCTAATTGGGGCCATAACGTCAAAGCCCGAGTAAGAGTCGCAAATAGTTGGGCAAGGTGAAATATTTGCGAGCGGCAAAAGCAAAAGTCTTGTAGTGGGACTTTTACTTTTTTCCCCAGTGAATGAATGGTGTGACTTTGAACCCAAATCCCCTACAAAATTCTGCTTATAGCTGGGCAATAATAAATCTGAAGAGTCCGTCTTATGCAAGTATCGAATCTTCCAGCTGGCAATTTGTCAGCCTGTCGCTGGAGTTGCCAGTTGCCAGGTAGTTGCTAGTTTGCACCTTTGAACTTTAGGAGCCTTAGGAACTGAGGCTGAGAGAGTGCCACTGTGTGCGCCTGCCTGCATTGCATTGTCACTGTCAGCCAGCGAACCTTTTGCGCAACTCTCTCATGGGAATCCGGGGGAAGAATCCCTCACTCAAGCACACACACATTCCTCCCCGAGTCTAAAGCCTGGAGTGCTCCACTTGCTCCACTCAGGAGCACCACCACTTTCGCGCAATTGCAATAGCCAGTCTCCAGTCTGTCTGCCATAAATGGAGAATTGGTTGCATGTCTCGGGATCTGTCTCTCGGCTTTGGTCCAGATGCAGACGTTATCGCACACAAGTTACATCATATATGGCAGACAGCAGCGGTGCAGCAGGCACATACATAGCCGATGCGTTGATGTTGATGCTTTTCGTCGGCCTCAATCCCCCTTAGACTCAGCCCACCGCTCACCCACTTCTGGAAACCACAAGACAGGCCGTTGGTTTCGTTATACATTCAAGTGGAGTCGTCGTCGTCGTGCCACCGGGTTTTCTTGCGTATGGAACTCGGACTATATTTGCTTTTGATTTCCTTAAATGTTGGGTGTGCGTCATGTTAGGCGGGCATTTTTTGGGGTGACATAAGCCTGGCCAGTCTTAGATTACGACACTATATAGCCAGCCAGCCAGCTGGATGTGTGGATCTATACAGCTCACTATATACATATGTTTTCCTGGCTGGTTGGATAACACCCTAAAGCTGGCAAAGAATTAAGAGCCTCCAAACTCCATTTAGCGCGCTGGCTGCCCCGCTGCTTACCATTATCCATTATCCATTATCCATTTTGCATTTTACATTTTCCATTTTCCCATTTACATTCCCATTTCCACCTCTCCGGGTCTTTAGCATGTAATTTGTTTGGCTTTGCTTTGCGGCAAGTTTGTTGCCCAAGTCTTTTGTTTTCACTTCGCTAGTAGTTATTTTATACGAGTGCTTAATTAAACACGGGCACACACAGGCTCGTTAACACAACTCCCGATGCCATTAAACTGTGTGAAAACATGAAAGCCCAAAAATAAATTACATTTTGCTCTGCTTTAATTTCATTTTTTCACTTTTTCTTGTTGTTTTTTGTTATTTTTTGTGTTGCCAACAAATTAAACCCTGTTAATGTGCGTGCAGTTAGTGCTGGAAATTCACGTTTGCCTGATTTCGGGCATCTGGATAATGGTGCCCCTGCAAATTGCTTGGCAATGGATTTTATCTACCAACGATTTTTCTGCTCTTTCTGCTGCCATCAATTTTCACAAATCTGTGACCTTGGTGGGTGTGTGTGTTTTTATTTTTTTTTTGGCTCGATGACGGGCGAAATCCCAACAAGGCGGGCCAAAAAGTGAAAGAAATCAATTCGATGGCAATTTATTAATTGCTCTCAAACACACCCCACCACAGGCCGAAAAAATAAATACGAAAAAAAAACGAAAGCGGGTGGAAAGGGGCGGCGGTCTGTGGGCGTGGCTGATGGCCATTGGCCATCGATGGCGGCACGCTTGGGCAATTGCGCATTTCTGTGCGTCGCCGTAATTCCACACGATGAAATATTGCGTATACGCAGCATGCGTCGCAGTGCGTGCATTTGATACAATTGCCGCTCTCATATTTGCAGTCACTTATGTAATGGCGGGGCAGCTTCATGAGCTCATGAGTAATCCACACGACTCTTTGTCGTTTTTTTAGAAAGGACCAATCTCTCGTGTGATGCAATCTGTCACGGAGATTGGATCTCTCACCGTGTCCAGCAGGCGTGACCACTCGGAGTCCTAATCGATTGATCTAGTCGCGGGACACACACACAAATTATAGGCCACAATTATTGACCACCTGGATGGCTTATCCATGGATCTAGTTTTGGGGAAATATTATAAGCTTTAATGTTGGTTAAATCTGCACAGGAAAAAAATAAAAGTAGTTTATTAAAGTGTTCCTTCTTCTTCCTAAAATATTTCCCTAGAGTTTCAATTTTTTTTTCTATACATTACATTATTCAACTTAATTCTGTGGCCAAACTTGTCTTGATTTGTGACCTTTAGTGGCTGGAAAAGATCAGACTCAAGGTCTAGTCTGATTGATTTAGCAAATCAAATCAAAAACTCAAGGTTTGCCCAAGACAAGAAGTTTAAACTCAAACCAACTGCTTCTTGGAAAACCCTATTCAGCATTCTAAATCTTATATTTCATACAAAACCAATCCTATTCCTTCTAACTTGTATTAATTATTACCCATATAGACACCCTTTTTTCTTGGTGTGTTACAATCTTTACGACTCATAAATACAAGTACAAGTAGACAAGTAATCCCCTTGGGTTTTGTTTTTTTTTTGTAAGGCAGCTGTCGGCAAACAAAAGCGAAAACTCCCACGCCAAAAGACACACAACCACACACAGCGAGAAGCAGTACAACAGAAAAAAAGATATAGTAGAAGGAAAAAGTTGGAATGACTTCGGTTTGGATTTCTGTCTCTGTTACGTATGGTGGTAGTTGGGTTTTGAAATCGTTCGCCCAAAAGAATATTTCGTGGTTGCCAAGCGAAAAGCCCCGGGAAATTGGGCCGAGAGAACCCGAGACAATAACGAAAATGTTAATTTCGGTTGCAGCACGAATCGGTAACCGCGGGGCGCCAGGCCAAGTCCAGGTTCACATCCAGGTTGGGGACCATGATTCATAGTCTCAGTTTATTTATTTATTTTTTTTTGGGGATAGAACTTACTGCATTTTGTGGCGTTTGTATCCGTAATAATCCAAAAGGGTCTGCGGATCACACACTTAACACTGATCACTTGACTCCGTCGAGTGTTTCTATCTATTTCGTTAAATAGATTCTGTATTTATCACTCTTGGTTGCGTTGCACTGGGCAGCAAGACTCGTCTTCTGGCTGCTGCTGCTGCTGCTAACGGTTCACTCGTCTCTGGCTCGAACAACAAAATGAATGACTTTCTTTGGCTTGTTTATGTTTTATACCAAAAAGTCCACACACAATTGAAGCCGCCCATTGAGAGTCGCCAGTTGCCAGTCGCTGGCTTTGGAGAGGAGAATGGCCACTTCTCTCTGTCTCTTGGGGGGTTTCTCTTCTCTGCAAGTCTCTGCTCTCTGGCTTACTCTCTCTCTAGCTGTGTTTCTCGGTGTCTCTGTCGCAGTGCCACTCAAAAGTATCTGTTAGTTGAGTGGAGTTTTCCTTATTGCCCGCCAAGTTCGTTTCTTAAGTCTTTTGATTTTACACAAAAAGAAAGGAAGAGTGAAAAGAATAAAAGGAATTGGGAAATATATTCAATTATATTAATGGAATTATATTATAAGGTAAATATATGTACAAATTTATACTTTTATATAATAAAAATAAATATTTTTAATAGCAATATTAACTTTTAAATCACAGAAATATGTTATAACATTAGTATAAGGATATTCCAAGCAGTTGCAGCCTTTATATGTTTTTAAATATAATTAAAAAATATTAGAAAACATCCTAGCATATTTAATAAATAAATTATATTTAATAACTATATGTTTAATACAGTGTTTTCT
>JAEIIH010025115.1:0-15344 GCA_018904745.1 Drosophila orosa
AACTTGTGCTGGCGTAAATGCCAGGGAATATTAAAATGTTGTTGAAAATGCAAAAAGTTGCTGCCATTAAGTAAGGCCTGAGACGATTCAATTATCTTTGGGAAGAGAAAGTTTTTCAATAAGCGACGGTGTCAAAAGCAAGCCAAGTCAAGTCTAGTAAATGGGAAAGCTTGATAAGAAAAATTAAGAAAAAACAGCAATGTCGAGATACAAAAATAAATATTGTAAACTGAGCAAAAGAGAAAATCCCATAAGAAGGCCTCAAGACATTATATTTTATGATAAGTATGTGCAAATAAGTCATGCTTTTTGCAGTAATAAAATCATCATCGGTTTTGAGACAGAAAGTTAAAAAAATAACTGTTAGAATCGAAATTAACACAGCTGAAATTGATTTAAATATTTGTCAAGACTAAATAACTTAAAACACTCTCTTAAATTGTATTGTAAATCCCATAAATTGTTCATAATAATAACTCTTATTTATTTCGGTGCACAATAAACAAAGGTAAGGGACTGGGCTTATTGAAGCACTGAAGGCACGCAATAAAAACCGAAAAGGCATATAAAAAGCCAGAGAGAAATATACAAATGACAAACAAAAAACCCAACCGGAAGTTTTCGGTGACGGAAACACCGGATATGCGAAAGGTTTGAAATAAATAATACAACGGGGCATCTGTCAACAGGGCGGGACCGCTGTGCGGGTGAAATAAAAATAAATATTGCATAATCGATTGGTGTTTTGATGTTTGAGCCTTTCCCCCCGAAGGGGTTGCGCGTCTGATTTTATATATCTCGTATATTAAAGTGGAATTTATTGATTTCAAGGTGTCACATATCGCGGAATCTGACAAGTAATTTACATTACTTTAGTCCTTTTATGTCCTTTGTAAAGTGTCCTGCATAAAGCCCGCAATTTATTACTTGTTAAGAGAAGTACAAATGCCTGTATTGTCGCTTTCCATTTCCCGGGTTATTTTTCAAGCATTTTGGCATCTTTAAGGACGAGGTCGTTAAACTTTTACACATTTCGGGCTGCTAACCACTTGAGTCTTGTTTTTGCGACCACAAAAAGTGAAGCGCGTAAATTTTCACAGCTCCGCTACTTTGTGGGCCTGCGGAGAGGCTGATGGCTTTTCACGTCCAGATGTGTTACTTTAAATTAAATTTTTGCTTGGGTTCACTTTAAAAATCTTTTAATTTATGCTGTATTTATTTTCAGAACGATTCCCGTTTTTTCGCCACATTATGAGCGGTTGTGACAACAACAAATATTACCACCGCATAATCAAAAATGCGGCAAATTAATCAATTTCATATAATTTCAATTTACAATGCTTTTGTGGTTAGCCATAAAAGTGTTCAAAAATGTTGAGCTCAACAAAAGCGGCATGATTTTTTCTTCCTTTGTGTCCGTGTATGAATAATGTATAAACACATTTTAGTTAATAAAACCAGCCGCCACCGCACGGACACAAAATTCATTTCATTTTTGCCGTGAATAAAGTGAATAAAAGCGCCAGAAAGTGGGGTGTCAGGCGCTGATGATTGACGTTGTTTATAACGAGTCTGCGCCTCGAAAGAAGCGCAGGTCCTAGCGATGTCCTAAATCGATGAAGAGGCACACGTAAATTTGTAATTATATTTGGGTGTATATAAAGAAGAAGAATATAATATTATTAAAAAAAAAAAACAATAATGGTTTATCTCTGGATAAATGTAACCATTTTACATAAATTTTCCAATGGTTTTATTTGAATATTTAAAAATACTTTTTAAAGAATTTCTCAGGATGGTCTTACAATTGTATAGTATATTTTAGTGATTTAGTATTTCCTAATTAAACGCTTTATAGTATGTATTGTCATTATTTTTTGCTTAGTTAGCTTTTAATATTCGGCCAGCAGTCAACGCATTAGGACTGCTTTCGGTGTACACTTCGGTTCTTTATTTTCTTTATTTCTTATTTCTGTGTTTTTTCATTTCGTTTCTTATTTTTATTATTTTATTGAGTTACCCGTTTATTGCTTGTTAGGGCGACGTCTCACAAAATGCATTAATTTCAATTCGGAAAGCTGATCTGTTTACGTTTTTATTAGGTTAACAAACCAGCATATGGAATAATATTTTTGTATTATTTTTATTAGTAACAAACTAACTATTTATTGCTTCTGAATTCTTTATGAGCGGACATGGCTTTCGGGGGAGACTGGAATATCGGGAAACTTGCATACATTAATCCATTCCACAAATGTTTATTTATTTAACAATTAAATTTATTTCTTTAATGTAATTTATGTAATTTGTATTTAGAAATTAATAATGGAAATTTTGAATTGAATTGTTGAGGGAGAACTTTTGTTTGCAGTGCACCTTCTGTCATATTCAGCAGACTGTGCCACTTGCAGTCATTGAACACAAATCTCCGGGGGCTTCGACTTGTGGTTGAAAGTTTGCGACCACAGCAAAAGCAAAGAGACTGCGTAGCTTCGCCCAGGTCTCCATTTCATCCTGGACGTCAATCCTTGTCCGCTGGAGTTCCGTTCCACAAAGTCTGATTAGAAGGCTGCAAACGGAGCAACTCGAGTTGCATCGGAGCTCGATGGGCGAGAAATTGGGTTTATTTCGAACATGTAGCCGGATGAGGCAACTTGAGTGTTATAGCTGATCCAGCTGCAGGTGAATGGAATGCAAATGGGTTTGGCACGAGGCTTTCAAGGCATGCAAGGGAGTTTTATTTCGAACCAATAGCTGAATGTGTTGGCACTCTGTTTAAATGCGTTTTCTTAAACTGGAAATATCAATCAACATGTTCATAAATTTATTAAACAAGAAACAACTCTCTCTTCGGCTTCCCTAAGCTTAAATGTATATTGAGCCAGACAACAATTTAAGTGTGGAGTTTAGAATTCTGTCAGTATAAACATTTCTGGAAACCTGATAAAATGCAGAGTAGGTCGAGTGGAACAGCGAGCAGAGCAGAGTAAACCAAATCAACCCAGAATTCATAAAGCAAGCCCAGGCTGACCGTAAAAACTTTGGGCCGAGGGCAAAGCAAAACAGAACTGTGGCAAAACATAAAACTCAGCGAGAGGCATAAACAAACAGAGCGCAAAGCATAAACGAACAACGAATTTTGCAACTTTTGTAATCGAGACCCCTTGATGGTGACAGGACGAAGGCTCCACCAGTTTTGGGGAGAGAGTAAAGCGAAATAAAAATATTTCACTTGCAGCTCCTTTGAGCAAACACCAGCAAACTACTGCAAACTAACCGAACAACAAGCAACAGCTGCCAAAATGCTGAACAATCAAGCCCAGAGCATGGCCAGTAAAATATCCTGTACGAGTATCCTGTGAAACTGTGTGAAACTGCTTCCCAGACACTTTCGCCATCCCCCTTGGAAGGGGGACTTTTGACTCAACACTCAAGTGCCGCCCTCGTCTGGCATCATTATTCATTTTCGGTTGAGTAAAATTAATGAGCTGGCCAGGCTAGTATATTGCAGCTTATTTTGCTCATTTTGAAGTGGTTAGGCGGTCCAGTTAGTTGACCCCAAATTGAGCTAGACTAATATGCAGTGGCAGAAAATGCTTCTTATTTCAGTTCTCTGACCTCTGGGAGGATAAGTGAATAATATGCAAACATGGCAGAGATCAAGCAAAGGATTCGAAAAGGGTCAAGCCTGCTCAATTCATTTGCACTTGTTGTCATTGATTGCCTGAAAATCGATAGCCTGTCACGGGAATTGGGTCACGATGAGCAAGCGAACAGAAAACTCAGACACCGAAGGGCGAGTTTATGCCACATTTTCCCCATTCAATTACCGCTACTACGAGTTGAGGCCATTCAACCCACACAGAGGCCCACTACCAATTTATAAGCAACGCTATATATACTATATATTATAATATATTGTATAGTGTAGACTCTGTCTGGTCCAACCCTCTTTGTTGTCGGCGACACGACCGATTTCGCGGGCAATAAACGCATCAGACGGTAGGCGGTGTCCAAAAAAAAAAGGCCAACAAAATATTATACAAAAATAGAGCAAAGGCAAACAAGGTTATTTAAGTGGAATGCCTTAGGTTATTACAAACTTAATGTTTGGTGCCCTTATTTTCTTAGCAGAATATCCTTCCGCTGGTACTACTTTCCATTACATTTCCTTTACAGCTTGAAGGCAATGCTTACTCGAACGTTTTCTTTTTAAACATAATTTGATATAATAAAAATATAGTTATTTAATTACGCAAATTAAATTACAGTTTCCCAGAGCTCTTATATATATATATAGACAGGGTCATTGGCCTCTCGTGCGAAGCATGTCAATTGCACCATTTATAATGACAATGCGCCAGATGGCACCGGCCTCTATTCCGCCTGATGTCCGGCCATATATTACTGTACGTGCCCCAAGGATCCAACATCCAGTGTGTGTGCCTCTTTGAATAATGACCGGAACATGCAGGATGAACTTCCTCCAAGTAGGCCACAGAATATTCGTGAGTCGAAGTAAAAGCTAGTGTTTGGGTAAAATTAATTGTACTCGGAACACACATGTGAAATGTTTACTCTTTTTTGATGGAATCTTAAGGAAATTATCTTAAAGTCACAAATTTGCGAAAATTGTCGAGACCATAACGCAGCCAATAAGGCGTACTTCAAATAAATTGCGAAAATGGGCGTCAAACTATTATTACTATTCGTGACTGTCGCAACAGCTGGTCGAGTTTGAAAATAAAGCAAGTGCCGATTTTCTAAGAGTTTATTTTTATTGCGCGTGGTAAAAAGGGAATAATAGCTCAGGCCGACAGCATTTCAGAACCAAGACAAGGAATAGATTTTTCTAATCGTTTTCGATCTGCTGAACTCAATTCTGGCCTCTAAAAATATCCTATATGTCAGGTTTTCAAGATATTTTAACCTATGAGTGGAACAAACTCGTTTTTTAGTCAATTTTGAGGAACTGTTACTTTAAAAAAGTATAAGACGACTAAGAGTTTAATATCTATAATTAAATTAAATGCCTCCTTTTACATAAGTATTTTTTATATGGTTTTAAATAGCATTTAATGTTGCAACACATATAATTTATTTATATTATAAAATCTACAACAAATGTAAATAATAATGCCGTTCCAATAAAAGCAAATCTGCGAATAAAACATGCTTGAAAAATCCGCACTTTCCAGTTTAGCTGCAAGACGCCGCCAAGAATGTGAATTGAAGGGCAGCTGGTCGGATTCGGGCAGTGAATGCTAATTTTGGTACAAAAGGCATCCTCAATGTATGCCAACATTTTCATCAAATGGAAAATTCACGATTGCTGCTCATTCGCCATGTGGTCCCAAGGCCGACATAAGCCGTCGACTTCATCCATTCTGGCATAGCTTGTGTGAGGCAAAACCCATAAATTGTCGTAGCCAAGCACGTCGAAATTCTAATTTACTTCCTTCACAGAATCGGAAACAGAGATATGAAGAACTTGAGTAAAAAAATAAAAACCCTTCCCAACAAAAAATATAAAGTTATGTATACATTTTCAAAAGATCAGGAATTACAAGAGAAATTTTCATCATATTTTTCATAGTTTAGTCAAGTTCTAAATTTTATTCTATTTTTTCCCATTTCACATCACTTTTTAAAACCCATTCTTCAACTGAAATTTGCAGAAAGATATGTTCATATTAAAAGTTCAGCTATGGCAAAAACAAAAAGAAGAATGACAAACTAACGCAAAGACAGCAAAACAAAATGCTCCAAGCATTCCCAAAGCTGTCTTCACATTATGCAATGTGTCAGAAAATGAAACATTTTTCACATTACTAACAAAAAAAAAAATCTACAAAGAGTGCAACACGAACAGCCTCAGACAGGATTAAAGTTACTTTTTTGCAGCTCCTTTTGGCATAAGTGAAATTGCCAAGGTGTTGCAACTATTCTGTTAGCCAGCGGTGCTCCTTTACTCCCTTTTTTCACGGAGTCGTTTGTGCAAATGATGATGTCACGGAATATGTTCCTGTCTGGCAGCCAGGTGACATTTTCAGCGCCCTCGACTATCAGACGCCATTCTACAACCGACAGATGTCGACGAATATAACGTGTCTGAGAGCGAGGTAAAGTGTAAAATTGCGCATATGAACATTTTGGCGTGTTGCTATAAGGAGCGTTTTACTTCTTAAATTAGGTGAATTATTTTCACAAGTTGACAACTTATTATTTACATATTTTTTCATGGGAAAAAATTTATTACAAAGATAGCTCTTGTAGCTGGATTTAAGGAGGCCTTAGAGATTCACTAGCCATTAGAATTCATATGTATGTTTGTTTATAGCTTGTTATTTAAGATATTAGCACAGTAAATAAAGCGTACTTTAAGTTACTATTCATATATTAAAATATATTGACGTTTGTAATAGGGTGGGATATTTCCTTCAACTATTTATATTGTGCCAGTTGTATTGTAGCCAAAAATGTTAAGCCTCCCATATGTATATTTCCTTCAAGAAAATCTTGCCCAGTTTAAGCTGAAATTCCTTTGCCAGATGTTTCCACTATCATAACGAGTAATAAAAGTACCGCCCTGAATACAGATGGGTTGAAATATTAAATCGAATGGATGGAGATTTATGTAAATCTATCAAATACTTTGGTCAATTTATGAAGCAATTTATCTTTAAGTTTAATTCTTGAAATGATTTAAGAAGAGATGGCCGAATATGTTTCATTATTTATTTAGCGTATTTAAATGTATTATATTTTCCCTAATACATAATAATGGTAAATTGACTGCTTTGAAACTTGTTCGTTTTCCTCAAAATACTTTTAGCTTGTTGCACTTGAAACTGGGTAGTTTGCTCAAACTAATTGTTTGAGGCCAACCATACAGCGTTGTGTATCCTCAACAACTGCATTCAACAAATTAAGAATTGTAGTTTGAAAGTTTCATTGGTTCGTTGCAAGTTTTGAAAGTTTTCTTTCCATGATTGTTAAAACCGAATTTCTTAAGAAGTACGAGTGGTTTCTGCACATGTTTTGCAGATTGCCAGCAATTAAAGTTAATTGAATTTATTATTTTGTGACCACAAAATGATTGAAGAAACAACAAAATATGAAATAAATATTTTCTTTCACAGCTTTTATATAATATATTTCCTGTCATGAAACACCACTGAATAAATTCTAAGAACGGATTATGTATTATGTAGTGTGGCTTTAACCAAAGTAACCTAGGTAGTGGCTTAATATAATTATGAGGCACACTGCTTATCGCACTCGACAAGTGTGAGAAGATTATCATAATTAGATGAGCTTTTCCATACCCAAAACAATTTCAAACTCAAGCGCTGTACAAGAGATACACAATGTTGGAGTAAATATGCAAAACAAAAAGCATATCTCGCCCAGAGACTCACAGGTGACACGGGGAAAACTTTGTCTTGGCACACTCAACACCCTTGGCGAGAACACATCCGCATTAGGCCTTCAAGTTTTTCGTTTCCCCCTCCCATTGGGTCTCTAAACACCTACTTAAGTGCTTAGACATCATTTTCGAAAATTCCCGGTGAAATTTTAATTTCCTCACGCACACATATGGTCGAGCATTTTTGAGCAGGCGCATTAATTAGCTCAAGTTTACACGATGCCATTTGAGAATCCCCGAGAGCTCCACACATGTGGTAAGAACATAAAATTAATTGGATTGTTTGGTTAGCATGAAGTGTGCTCTTCATCCGTCCCTGGCTTCCCTTTTGGCCTCATACTTTTCATTTAATCTGCTTGCCTGTTTAACTTGATGTTTGGTTGAGAATTCCAGAAGAAGGATGAAACCACATGAGGAAGCTTTGCACCTTTGGTAACCTCCCGGGTCCACTAAAAATTTGTTACACAATTGTTTGGAATAATAATTAAACCCAGGCAGTAAACAGGCAATATTTCTAAATATTTTTGAGGGAAATTAATAAATAAATACCTCACATAACACCAGTATCCGTGCTGATTCTGGGTTTTTTTTTAAATTTTATTATTTATTTAAGCTCCAGGGTTTTTACATCCTGTGAGTAATTTTCCCAACCAATTAAGATAAAGAAATTACGAGCAACCATTAGGTAAACGGACAGATTTAACAACTCTCTGTAGTTTATGGTTTGAGAAAACTTGGAATACATCTCTCACTTTAATGTCCACTGCAGGCTTGTGAGTTGGCATAAGATTTGAGATAATTTTTTAGGAATTATGTTTGGTCAGGGAGGGACTGGCCGTACAATGTTAATAGCATTTAATTGTTCGTTTCGGCTCACTTCAAGGCTGAAACAATGCTTCTGTGGGGGGCAGCACTTTATTATCACATTTTTCGCTTTGTCACAAGCGTTGCTTTGACAATGGAGAGAAAGCTCTACCACTCCGCTTCCTTTTATCCGATAATAAAGCGAAGCCGGAAAATTAAATTAATAGTACAGAAAACTTACTTGAAATAAGCCGGGACTGACGCCAAAAATTTAAGAAGCTTGAAAATAATTACTTTATAAATCGGGATCTACCATAAGTAAGAAAACATAATTAATGGCAGCACAAATTAAGATGAATGATGACAAATGATTTTTGTCACAGATGTGCTCCCTCATTGTACATATAGCTAAGCATTTAATTAATTCATTTAATTAAAAGCAGTTTGCTTTTTCGGGAACGATAAACTCATTTCTGTAACTTTTTGACATTGTATATTATTTGGTGGTACAGTATTTTAATAGTCCAAATAAAACAAAGTAAACAAGTAGCCCTCAGCATTTCCCTTACTGGCACTTGCCTCCCCCACATTTACCACGCTCGGCTTTCCATTTTCCATTTGCTGCGGGCAACGTCAAATTGTCAGAGAAACCAGACGGGCAGTGGGAGTATTGTATAATGTGTCCTCCGTCCTCCGTCCTCCGTCGGAGACTGAGTGCAAATTGTCACAGGACCAACAGAGCGTATAATCAATTTGCTGATGTGATAACAAAGCAAACAAAGCAAAGACTCTGTAACAACAAGCTCCAAAATTTATTTGATTTTAAGAAGTCAACAAAAGGCAAATAGCCCGATTGCAATCGGAGCTACTTGCTTTCAGTTTCGAAATGCACACAATCAATGTCATATCAAACAACAAAATGACAACTCAGATGTTGTGTGAAAATAATGCTGACAATTCTGATCAATTAAATTGTATAGGGAGTGCTCACCTCGAGACACTATTCTATCGGTTTCTGGTGTAGTATACATTTTTTATATTTAAATTGTTAAATAAACTTAATGATAAAATCCAGTTAAGCTTATCATGGTTTTTCAAATGTAATTAAGAGATGTAACAAAAATAAGGATACCTGTAGGTGACGCCTTGTAGAAGCATTATTACAAATTGAAGAGAACGAAGGTAAAGTGTAAGCCACCAAATTTTCCAAACAGCTTTTAATTAAATGTCGCAAAACTTCCACAAAGAAACAGCAAGAGTCAATAAAGAAAAGGCTACGAGTAAACAATCAATCCTGGGATTTACAAGGGTTAACCTGGTCTTCCAATGAAACTGAAACACATTGGGGTTCTGTTTGTGAACGGTACCCGAAAAATTAATTAAAAATATGCCAGGTATACATGTATGTAAGTCCCAAAGGATGCAAGGGAAAATGGAAGATGAAAAGAATTTGGATTTCATGGAAAACCTTGATAATAAATTAATTAAAATTGGAAAACAAAAACACATATTTAATTACTCTTAGCGGGCCATTAATTCAGCTAATAATTACCTACATGAGTGTGACTCTGAAGAAAGTCCAAGGAATGGCATGCCAATTCCGTGTGTTGATTACCAAATCCGAGCCTTCATAAATAAATAGCCTCGTTGAAAGGCCTTTTATCTACTCAATTTTTTCGGAAAATAGGTAGGTTCTCTTGGGAATCATTTGTCTGGTTCTTCTCTGTCAGTACCAAAGAAATCACATTCAGAATAAATATTTGCTAAAATACATGTACCTGGAACGGATTAATGAATTTCTGTATGATTGAATTGCTGTTGAAAATTTAATATTATCTGAGCCATCTCCAATAAACAAGTTTAGTCTCTTTGTCCACCCAAAATATATTCGTTGGATTACACAAAAACTGTATTAAAAAAGTTTTAAGCCAAACTGAAACAATTTTCTTGTGCAGTGCCATTTTAAGTTTTTATTTTGCTAAAATAAACTTTTAAACTAATTTGTAACTGTTGCAAAGACACGTTTTATCTTTTTATTCCTTGACACCCTCTAAAAAATATTGTGCAATCTGGCCACTTCCCTAATTAAGACGCCATTACATGGTGTTTCTAAAGTGATTACATTTTACACATACTTTCCGCATGCCGCATTGCATCAGCAATTCGATTAGGAAACTTTGCCTGAGTTCTCGCTTTTTATGGGAATTTAATTATCGCGCAACTGACTTTTTGGGTGCTGCATGTGCAATAGTAATTTTTGGTCTAAGAATCTGCGAACTCTTGTCTTGTCTTTGTTGACTTTTTGCATTGTAAAATTAAGTTAAGTATCTAACGAAAATTTTTAATCAAAGCTACTTAAAGTCCCCTTACCTTATTGTCATGTAAAGAGAAAAAAGGATGTCTTTAAAAAGCTTTTTTCTTAAATTTTAAACGTTGCATCTAAGCCACAGTATCCTCGTCTATTTTGAGACTCATCGGATGCCCAAGACACACTGCTGCAGGTGTATACATCTTTCAATGACACTCAATGTCACTGGCAATTGTACTGACCCACATGAAGGCTTTTCCCATGCTGTCAGTGAATGGATGTTCATTTTCCGGCTCTCAAGCTGCAGTGGCAAAAGGAGCAGCGGGCAGGTGTACTTGAGGCCCGTTTAATACCAAACCCACACATACACTCGCCACCTTCTCACCTGCTTAAATTCCCGGCTTAGAAAGCACATTTAATTGTTATGTTTTCCCGGACGGTTTACTTTGCTCTTCTGCCTGTTGGTCAAGTAAATTAATGAATTTTCGCCCACCCTATTTTCCGCAGTTTTCCCATCGCGTGGGACTGTTCGCTGTTGTTTGTTCCGCCCACTGAGTTGCCTTGGCTTCTTCAGCTGCGGTTTTCAGCTAATTGACAAAAAGTATAAAACCAACGGCGGATGGGGGGCGATGAGCTTCGGAACTTTCAGTTTAATTAATTAAGTTATGTACGCCAATATTTGTACCTTCTGACAAAGAGTCTTTGTCCCTTGAAGAAACGGAAGCAAGGAGATTACTAAGCATTAAACCAAAAAGTTATTATTAATCCTGAAGGATAATATTACAGTATAAAATGCAATATTTTAATTAAGAAATTCCCCCTTAACTGACATTTCTCCATTTAATAAATATCGTAATAAATCTAAATTTCTCAAAATATAAAGCTGGCAAATAAAATATGATACTAATATGGAAATCAAGTATCTAGGCTGCTTTCAACTCAATTTGTGTAATCCAATAAGTGCAGCTGTCAGCTCAACGGTTGCCAACAAATATTCTGCATTCTGAACAAACAGAAACGGATTTAACCAGGCTTTGTAGCAATTTCATGGCAATTTCCTACCAGGCCTGCACAACGGATATCCAATAGGAGCTGGCAGTGAAGCAAAAGCCTCAGCAAAAGCCAAAAGATGCACCAGAGCGGTATAAATGTAAGCAATTAAATGCCTTTCAGTAGGATATCTTGGCGCAGAGAAGGGAATTTATGCACGGCAGGAAATACATTACAAAAAATTCGATTTGAAAAATTTATAAAAAAATATTTAATACCTAAAGAGAATTAATTTAAATAAATACTGTAATATGTTGGAATACCACCTTAGCAGTGGGAAATCAGACACCTATAAATAAAATTAATACTTTTAAGTGATTTAAGTATTTTTCCAAGTGTGCTAATGTGCCTGGGCTAGGCAATTTACGACACAGCTATACTTTTACCCGACAACTATATATTATAGTTAGCAGCCACAATATTGCCCTGGAAACCAAGCGGATGAAGTGGAAAGCAGCTGCACTTTCGACCGAGATTCTGTGGCCAGAATCTCACCATCCCACTTGGCTGGCATTTTGTGCTAAGCCATTTGCATTTTAAATAACTGCCCAGTTGCATTTTGTTGCTGAAATTAAATCAGTTGAAATATGGTCAATTTGAGCTTGAGGAGACTTTACTATAGCTTTGGCTCTGGCTTCCTAATTGCTGATTAGTTTATTTAATTAACCAAATAAATCAAATAACATTATTTACCACATTAATTTAATAAGTGAAGTTAAGTCTAAACTATTGACTGATCAAGAATGTATTTGGGCTCGAATCTGCCAGTGAATTTAATCAACAACAATTTTAAATCAGAATAAACAAACAATAATTTTAAATCTTGTTGATTGAGTCATGATTCAGAATATAAATTCATCCCCAAAATTATATTTACCTGAGCGGTTTCATATGCTCTTTAAAGCACCTGAGCAGGAAAAGCAAACAGTTCCAAAATAAACAGAAACCAAATTAAAATGCGGCACATTGCTGGTGAATATATTTAAAAAGAGTAAATATTGTATTTTATTTTTTCTTTTCAAAGGTAATTCCTTAATTTTCCCCTGATTTTTCTCTAATTTGTTTTGCCAAAAATTCCTTTTGTTTGCTTTTTTCTACGACTAATTATTTTAACAAAATTCCCATGGAGATTAAACACAACTTCTCTGCACACAAAGATTTTTGTTTACGTTTCGAATTCATTCCATTTAATTAGGTTCATTGTAGGCATTTTGTGATTCATTGGAAATCATTTAATATGTACACAAAAAAATGTTTTAAGCTGAAAAACAAAATTGGCATAAATATAAGGAAATGAAATAAGTTAGACAAAGACCTGGCTGGCACAAGTCAATTAAAATCGGAATTTTATTTACGCAGAATTCTTCAGACGCAAATTAATGAAAGCTCGGGAATACCGAGGGTGAGTTTTTAATAATCACGCAACCTTTTGCAAATTAGGTGCCTCTGAAAATGAGATGATAGATTCGTTAGCACATTTTCGTTTCTGAAACAATTTAAATCCTTTCATGTGCTCTGCGAAAAACCACCCGGAGTGCCGTGAAAAATGAGCCTAAAATAAAAGATAAGAGCCCGCGGGCATGTGATATACCGAAGATACACAAAACACATCCCCTCGACGGAAGCAATCTGCACAATGCAAATTTGAAAGCCAGCCTGCCAACATCCTTTTTCCGCCGCCATTTCCCAGAGCAGTTTCCCGGGCTCTGTTCCTTTTCTGAGCAAATTATGCGAAGGTAGTCGCAATATTTCATCGACCCCTTTTCGTAACCCCTGCTTATGAGGTATTTCTGTGCAAATTTGCTGCAAAATATTTATGGCGACCACAGGTCAGATGTGTCCTTCGTTCTGCTCACCTGTCTAAGTCATTATTTGTCAACAATTTTTCATCTCTAATGAGTTCTTTGCAGAGCCTGCAGAAGCAAATAAGATAAAGCAGAGACAGTAAATTATAAAAGTCTAAATTGTGTACTCGGCTGGCAAGTCTACGACATTGTTCTGAGCCGTGTTAATAATGGCAATTTAGACACCGATTCACCTCGTCCGGACAGCAACTGGGTGAAGGCGTAGAGAAGGAAATTAAGTTGTCACCCAGTCAAATCGCTTTATATCCGCTCTGTGCGAAACTCCTTTCGGCTTCACTTCCGGTTCCCTCCGTCCTTCGATTTCAATTATAAACACTCCGCCATTGGCTTACGGAGCTTGAGCTTTATGGAGAGAACGTGCCGGGAATTGGCGACAAGCGGAAGTGGCCGCTTGAAAAACCTGGCAAAAAGATAATGGCAGCCAATTAGAGCCTGGCTAAGTGACTGTCTCTGCTTGCGAGAAGCTCTACATAGGTTTTAGTCTTCAGTAAAGAGCAAACAGTGAATAGAAAAATAACGAAATTTATTTAAAAAAAAGGGGACATTTCAAAGAGTTTGCTTTAAACTTTATTTACGCAGAAAATACTGTTCTCTTTCAACATTATCCATCATTTCTAGGTCCTGGGTTGTACTGTGGCAAAACGCACACTGAAAAATCACCTGGCTTGGCTCGTGTTAAACACCTGTACATCGGGTTTACGTAACGGAAACAACAATGTCAAGCAAACACGTCATTCTGCACGTCGTTGGAAAATGCAGCAACTTCTTATCGCTGAGCAATATCTTCGTTTTTCCGGTTTTCCACTTGCCGCTCATCTTGTTTGCCCGGCTTGTTGATATTTCCGTTGGCAAGGAACGCAGGCAGGAAAAAGTCTGTTGCCAACTCTGAGCAACAACTTTAGCCTTGTCGGAATGTTTATGTTTGCCTTTCACCGAGCAGAGTTAGGGGTTTTTTTCAGGCAAAAATAACACTACAGCGCAGCATCGACACCGTTTTAATCCTGTTACAATTTATGCGGGGCTCCTGCCAGCCCCCTGCCCCGAATAAGTGTTAACAGCCTCACTTATCTAAGCTGCAGCTCATTTTCCACTCCTGCCTGTGCTGTTTTCCTCGATTTTCCACCATCTCGACCTCCTTGTAAATTTATTACTTTGCCCGTTCCAGTTTGACTTTACTTTTTGTGTCCCCAGGTCCGACAAATTGAATTGATGTCCTGCATGTACAATTTTACGCCCTCCGGCGAGGCTATGACCCGGAAAACTGGCCCGCTTTATATCGGCCAGATATCGAGAATATATAGATATGTAAAGGGTTTTAGCCAGAGATTCCCTTCTTCCATCTCATAGTTTCTAACAGAAGAAGGAAATATTGACCAGTCTCTGAAATTAGCATGCTGCCAATCGAGTTTGGGCCGCTCCATTAAGGACCACTTAATAGTCACATGTGATCTTATTAGCCGCCTCTCCAGTGTTTCCATTAGCCAAACATATTACAAAGGCAAACAGTAATGACCGCCCAATATTCGTGATGAGAACCAGACTTGACCTGAAGGCAAACCAGGCAAGGACATTCGAGGGAGCAGACATCGATTGGGGCCAGCAACACGTACTAAATTCTTATTGAATTGGTCGCCCGAGAGAAAAGTCACAGGAGCCGGAGGGGAAATAGCACGAGAGAAGGAAAATCTATTAACAAAGCAAACATTGTCAAAAGAAAAAGCTCGAAAGGAAAACCTGTGGAATACCAGACAAAGGAGTGGCACAAAAACAAAGAAATATACAATCGAAAAAGGTTAGAAAACCAGTTTGAATACTGGTGTATTTCAGTGAAAGGACTAAGAGATACCCGGTACTTTTTACTTCATTTTTAGTAGAAAAATAATAGAGT
>JAEIIH010025120.1:0-10288 GCA_018904745.1 Drosophila orosa
TTAAATTATTATCTAAATTTGACCGTAAACATTCACATCATAAAGGAAATTTTGTAATAACCAGGGGCTTACATATTCATTAATAAAATCTAACTGTTACGAACCTCTTCATAAATAATAAATTAATGTCTAAAAAAAATGCCATAGTCTTGTTTTTAGACTCAACTCCTGAACCCTTTCTATATTTATTCCCTTTAAGATAGCTATTTTTAACAAAACACCCTTTTGGCCTCCTGCCAGATTAATCTACTTGAAACTCGCCTCTAGACTGCTTTAAGTCAACCCTAATTAGGTTATTCTTGGCAAATCCTGGGACCAAATCCCACCCCTTAAAGACGACTTAAAAAAACGAAATTAATTTTAAGTATCTTTATTTTTCCTTGCTCTTTCTTAGTATTTTTTCAGCTTCCACTTTACCTCCTTCGAAGACCAAACTCTTCGGTCATTTTGTGCAAAATAGTTGCGCTTTATTTCGAAAGGAAACTCTGTCTGTCTGTCGCTCAAGTGGCACCTCCCCGCTTCCGCTAGAATGTCAATAAAAAATTCAATTACGTTTTCCGGCCAAGTTTGCCGCTGAAATACGTTTCTTTATAGCCGTTTCTCTGCCTTCCATTTAAAATTGGAAATGCTTCCGTTGTCACAGGCGGAATTTGTTTACCATCTTGATCGATTTGTGATGTCGATGATGCTGATTCCGATGCTGATGCTGGGGAGAAATCACAGATACAGGCACTTATATTTAATGGCCTAATTATGTAACCAAACGCCCAAATACACTCAGTAAATAATCATAATCGTTGCCAGGCATAAAGTTCTCTGGTTACGCCAATAAAAATAAATTGTGCGACTCCGTTTGGGCAATTTGCGAAAAAGTGTTTCTGCTAGGCACTATTTTTGCGATTTGGCTTAGCACACACAACACACATATGCTTTTGGTGGTTAAATAGTTGGCCAAGTTTATGCTGATGATGATGCCCTGCTGAACACATCAAGGTCGTCGTACTGGGCCCGTCGTCCATTAAACCAAATTTTATTTCGACTTCCATCAGGTAATTTTATCCCAAAGAGCAGATGTAGCTTCTGCTGCTGCTTCTACTGCTTTTTCTCCCCATTTTTTCTCTCACATTTTACTCTCTTACGCAGCAGAAAAAGTGTTATACTGTCATACACAGCGGCTGCTGCATACTCACAGGCGTTTGGGCCTTCAGTCTCCCTTCGAAAGTGCTAACGTGTGGACGAACCAAAACTTTTGCTCATCGCCCACTTTTCGGATCGCGTAATTTTCGTATTAAAATAAATAGAAGAGAAAAAAAGAGACACTGGGAAAAAACCACAAAGATCCCTAGGAAATTCCGTGGGCCATCCGTATCAATCATCGCCTAAAGGCTTTGGGCTTACAAACGTCCTTTGGGGACAAAGTGTGTGTGTCCTTTTGTGCCGGCTTCAATTAGCAGTTGCTCTTCTCCTCGTCTTGTGTGTGTTTGTGCATTGGATTAATGAGGCAAAAGTGTTTTATCGTGTCCTGCGTTAAATATTTAACACAATATCAAATAAATGTTGCATAAGCCGCCTGTCATTTAGCATCATCTTGTGCCAAAAAGGAGTAGAGTGTGTTCCGTGTGTGTGTAGTTCTGTGCGTTTTCTTCTGCCTTTACCACAAGTAACATCCAGGGGATTTTGTCTTTGCGTCTGGCAAACAATCCGATCAAGTAAGTTCTGAGTATTAAATATCAGAGTAAAATACATAAAGATGAGCGACTTAAATATCAAGTTACTGTCATTTCCTCTTGTATACCTTTATCTGGGGAAATTTCCTTGGCACATTACACGTTTCCTAAACGCATTTAAGATACATTTTTATTACCCCATTTTTGGCTTAATGTCCCCGGCATTTAAAAATCTCCTGGCAGGTAGATAATTTTGATTTGATATTCGTGTAATTTCGTCGTCGTCGTTTGGCGGAATTCTTTTGTTAATGGCGGAATTTCGATCTGCTTTTACCCTTCATTTGCTTTCAGTTTGCGAAGGGGGAAAAATACCCGCAAAATACTTTTACAGCTACGGCACTCCAGGGCCGGTTTTCATTTAAAATTGCTGCCATTAAAGAGAGAACACACCACCACCCCCTGGCTGGCTATTAGAACCATCCTTCCCCTAAGAACCCCCTTTTCCGACTGCCCGCATCTCTGGCAGCCTTAACAGACCTACACGCAGGCATATCCCCGGTTCATGGCGGAGTACGAAATTAATTGTAACCAAACGTTTTGCTGCTTGCCGCAAAGTTACTTTAATGCTAGTTCATTTGCCACGCCCCTATCCCCCACGGAATGAACGTACACACACAGACGGACATTTACATGGGGTATACACGCACAAATACACAGGGAATAAGTTTATTAATAAATTACAATTATTTATAAATTACAATGATTTATAAATTAAATTTATTATAAGTGTAATATGTTTGGTTAAAGAACCGGAAATGATTTTTTTATATTTTTAAATTCATGGCTTCAAAAGGACTGAAATCAAGTTTGAACGTTTCGCATTTTGTATACGCGTTATGCATCTTAATCTTTATTAGGTCTTCGGTAAAGCTATGTTAAATGGAACCAATGTGATACTTAACGTTAAACCTTATCTTAAACATACTACTAAGCCTAATGTTAAAGTATGTAAATTTTCTTTTATTTTCTATCTACAAAAATTTGAATATTTTTCCTTCAGTGCATCTATACAAACACGTGCACACGTACTTGGGGAGCATGAGGCAACAGCATCCCAACTAAGTAAATAATGCGTAAAACAAGTCGAGCGTTTTACGAACCCACCCATTTTTCCTTACCATTTACCCACCCATTTTTCTCTTGCAACTCATCTCCTCCCAGCCCCTATACACCCCTCTCCATATACCTTTTAGAAAAAAAAGTGGAAACAGTCAATTGTAAAATTGTTGCAGCCAACAAAGCGTGGCAAGGAAGCTAAGCGAGTGCTCAGAGCGTTTCCATAGGTAGCAGCCTGATGCTGCTGCTGCTACTGATGATGATGAGGATGACGATGACGATGGCAGGGATTGCAGGATTCCCGGATTCCTCCAGTTTCCCGGTGTACGTAATTCATTATTATGCCGGGCTAAGAAGCGCTCGACTGGCTGGAATAAAAAAAATATTTGTGCACATGTGGCTAAAGTTTCCATCCGTCGTGTCTGCCGCCGTTATTCTTGTTAACGCTAAAATTGTCTGTCACTTGGGGACTTCCGTCATCATCAGAAGGATAAAAGGATGAAAAACGAGAAGAAAATATGAGACTTTTCACTCTTGAGGCACTGCAGCAGCAGCAGCACCAGTTTTAGTTGTTTGCAAAATACTTCATTTCCATTAAGGATGCTCTTATACAATAAGGATATCTTCTTTAAAAAAATTACAGGACCTCCTCTCATCTGAGACCTTATAATTATAAACTTTTAAGTTAAAGTATCCGTGGTTTTTATTAGCAAGAAAATTAGAATTAGCTTGAAAAGGATTTAAATAAAATAAATAAATAAATAAAATATCAGTAAGATGCCGAAAAAACATGATACTCATTTGAAATATTTAATTGTTAAGATTTTGCAAGGTGAATACTGAAAAATAACAAAAAATCTGCCCGATTTTAATATTTTCCCTTCTTTTGTGGCCAAGCACCCCCCTAAAATACCTTAAATTATCCAACAAAGACCAAAATACAAATACTTCTATAAAATAAAAATAATACAGCTTAAAAATGCCATTTTCAAATAATGAAAATGTCAAACTTTTCGCAAACAAAAAGCTCAGGGCACAACACAAACAAGAACAACAATTAAACAGTCCACCTGAATTCGCCATTCCACCGAATATATAAAAATAAAACTGTCAAAAGAAATACAAAGAAAAGTGGGAAATTTAAAAAGTGCCCAAAACCAAAACGAAAATGAACATCAACAGAAATGTGAACAATGACCAAATGGCACACAAAATAAAAGTTTTGTTCCCTCGACTTTTTTTTCTCCACTTTGACCCAAGCAAAAAGTTGAATTTTTTTGTATTTTTTGACAACGAGCTGTGTAAATTTTTCAAGCCATAAATCAAGGGGCGTGGCACCCACACACACACCTACTACTTATATGTTATCGACCGACAAAGGAAAACTTGCACAATAATTTGGCATAAACAGCAATTACTTTAAAGAAAAAAAATCAAAACCTTGACTTGCTTAGCCAACAACAAAACATGAAAACTTTATTGTCAACTATTTCTCAACAGCTCCATTTGCAGTTATTTACATGAGAATACACACATTGTGTGGGCGGCTTGTGGGTTGGCATATGTTTTGTTATATTCTGCATACTTGGAAACAGCATTTTTTATATGTATTTTTCTTGTGAAATTTACGTCGGACAATATGCAAAAATATATATTTTCCATCTGCTGCTCCTTCTATTACAACTTTTGCTTGAGTTTTTTCAAAGAATTTCAATAAAAATAGGGAGAGAATTTGTATTTGTGGACAAGACATATTTCTGTGATTGCATTTTTGTGGGTATTTCGTTAGGAATTTATGTATATAATTGAGATTTAATATGTCGTTTTGAGGCTTGTGGTTCAAATTGATATTTTTACTAACACAGAAACTCGTTAAATCATTTAAAGATAGGAAATATTTACCTTTTCGTCTCACTTAAAATTCATTGATTTATAAATTATTTCAACCCTTTTTCCCCCATTTATTTTCCCATTCATAATTTTCGTACTTATGCTCTCCACTTTTCTGGGCACATCCATCCATCTTAATCGCATTGACTTCTTTGGTAGGGTTTTCTCTTGTACCTTTTTCCCTCAATTCTCCATCTCTCTTTTCTAATAAGCCTAATGGCATCGCCAGAGCCATTATTTCAACGAAAGCATATACATATAATTTATTCCACATAAACTTGATTAAATGCTTCTCTTTTCCACTTAGCATTAAAAAACAAAAAAAAAAAGAAAAATAAAGAAAGAAAAATTGTGTGGAATGGAAAAATCCTACTTAAGTTCGTTTCTCTCCCAAAAAAGAACACAGTAAAGTTCCCGCACATGCAGACCACATGCAAAAACGCAAAAACTCCTTTTGTTGCTGCTCTGGGTTCTGGCTGGAAATCCGCTTAGTGAAGGATACTTACGTCCTGGCAACCACCGCCGCTGCTGCTGCTGCCACCTGCTGCAAGTCCTTCGCTTGAATGCCATGAAATACAATCTATCAGGCACTTCGACGACCAGGACGACGAAGAGGAAACCCATTCAATCAGAGGTATCATCAATCATGCCCAGCATATTTCCAGCGATGCCAAAACGAATGACAACGAAAATTGTTGAACCAACACATCCTAAATGTCGCATTCAAATCGCAAAAGGAAAATCTGCAAATCGATGCGAAAAGTTCTGCCGGAATTTTCAGGACGATTTCAGCATGATTTCAGTATGATTTCGGTACGATTTGTGTGCGCGAGAGATGAATTGCCTTGCAAATCGAACGTTTTTGGGTTAACAAACTCATTAGATGTTTGCCATCAATTTGCAGGCTCACTAGAGACACTTAAAAAAATTACTATTGAAAATTAAAAGCGAAATCTATGCCATTTAGAAAGCAAGTGTCAACTGTCTAATAAGTTTCTTGTATTTTCTTACAAAGAACTCAATGAACTTTTGTATACATTTTATTTCTCGATAAAGTCAAGTTACCAGCTTTAAAAATAGTTTTTTATAATTGTTAGAGGCTGTAGTAGGTGTGGTCACAATTTTAAAAGCATTCTGATATGCATTTTACTTTTAAGAATAATTGCTTATTATTTATAGAGGCTGTAGTATTTGTGGTTAAATTTAAAAAGCATTCTGATATTCATTTTACTTATAAGAATGTTTTAATCAAATTTTATAGGTTTAGTTTCTAAAATCGAGGAGTGTCATGTCTAAATCGATTTGCCTGATGATGTTTTTCAATATTTATAGAATATTTATTTTTTAAAGCTCAAAGATGCTTTTCTTTTGGCACTAAATTATCCATTTTATTCATCTTATAAGTAAAGCAATTTCAGATCTTATTTATTATTATTATTTTCTTTCGAAAAAATTATCTTACACTTTTTTCTAGCAGTGCATTCATACGCAATCATTAAGTATGCGCCGTGTGGCTCTACTTCCGCGTATCAATGCCGTCACAATGACGTCCCTTTTCCACAGCCGCCGCGTTGCTCCATTTTGAAAAAAAAAAAAACATTTTAGCCAAACAAAAGCAGATACAAAGACACGAGCACCCCCACTAAGTGGCACACACGCACACACTCAAAAATTTTTCTCAAAAAAAAAAAGATAGGAACTGCGGTAATGGTGAAGGTCAGGCCGTTGTTACGTTTTTTGGCCTAAGCCCCTGGCCTTTTTGTTGGTGTTTCCCATATAGTTATTCTTTTTGTTTTTTTTTTTTTTTTGTGCTACTACCATTGCATCCGCCCTTCATCTTACAACTCTCTCTATATTTTCTCTCTCTGTATTTTTGCTCTGTGATCATGCGCTTTAACCTTTAGCTGGTTTGGCACTCTTTTTGTGATGCTGCTGGTCTTGGACCGTATAACAGTTTAACAAATGCAGACTTCTGGGCGCTGCTGATGGTTTATTTTCCTAACTTTTGTGGCAACCTTTGTTACATTTTTTCCTTTTTTTATTTAGTTATTTGCGCGTCAAATTGCCAGTGGCGCCAAAAACCCAAAAAGGCCACAAATAAAATTATACGTATGAGTTATGTTAGCAGGATCAACATGCATTGGGATTAGGACCCGTGCCCGGCGGGGCGTCCAACTTTTTTTGTAATTTTGTGTGAGAAAAAACAAGGAACAAACGGCCACCACGAACAGGTTGAAATATTGCTTTAGCCTTGCAAGGCAAAGCGACAAAAAGTGAAGAATTTTTAGGGTTTGCTTACAAAGAGTTTAAAGAAAAATAATAAGAATTGTTAAGAGTTTAAGCTTACATTATTTTACCTTAAATTTTAAGCCATAAACTTGACTTTAGAGAAACTTATAACATACAAATAAAGTTATAAACTTAAGCTTTACAAGTTTATTGAGTGAAAATAAAATTCTATTGTCCCTAATTTGCTTGTATTAAATTCCTCATCTTCCTTATATTTAATTTGCCAAGCAACTGACATCTAGTTTAACTCTCCACAGATTTTCATGCCACTCTGGTACATAATACTGTCAGACTTGTGCCACCCTTGACATCTTTTCAACCCTCTTCAGTTGGCATTGTAAAATATCTACCCAATTATGAGCATTCAGTTCTGGCTGAGAGTAGTGCTTAACCAGCAAATCGTTTAAGTTCCAACCACTCGGAGACTTTATGCAGCTTTTCTAGGGCCAAAAGCAAAGGGAAATAATTGCCATTTTCCGCCATATTTAGGCACTTTAAAGGAGCTGGAAGTTAGAGGTAGAGGCAAGGATGGCAGCTGCCACAATCCCCGCTCGGGGCGTTGCCAATTGCCTCTTGAATATCCACTTTAATAACTCAAGACTCTCTCCGAGCGCTGTTGGCTCTTTGTGCATTATCCCAACGCTGATGATCCTTTGTCGCTTTAATGTCATTTTTATAATAAGCCCCGGCACCTTCACATTTTTATTATCTTCGGTAAGTTCTTTTTACCCATCGCCTCACCGACTTTGGTGAAACTTTTATGACACTGGAAGCTGACAGGGCAAATGCGTATTTAATTCCACTTGTGTAGCTTCTGCCACGCCCACGACATTGGCCCCGAGGCGAAGCCGAGGGCGTAGCGATTGTTGTTGATGCGTTAACATTAATAAATGTCAGCGCTTATTTGCAGTGCACTGCCAAAAGACAGACTGCCTTTGACATGGACGCTAAGTTTTACATATTGCATACTTTTCAGCGTCCATTAAGCAGTCAGATGGGAAATGCACTTGAAAAAATTGGGGGTACAAATATTTGTATATCGAAAGCTAACCGCTAAATTATAGGCTTCAAATTTTATTTTGTTTAAGTTTGTTACCTAATTAAAAATCCCTTTAAACTTTAAACGACAAACTTGCATAAAATATCATATTCTTTGTTGTATCCAATTGTTAAACATATAAAAATATCGCTTATGACTTTTAGAATTATCCAAAAAGATATAAAATATATTATTTCATTTGATTGTCTAAAAATTCGAACAGCTCAAAGAAGTATACATTTTTGTACCAACATATTTACAACAATCTTCCGTTAAACAATTTAATTATCCAATAAAAATAACGTAATACCCTCACCTCATAAATTTAATAAAATCACTTCTTTATCTCTCAAACTGTTATAAATATTTTATCAAGACCTCAGTGCGAGATGACACATCATATAAAATTCCTCCCCAAGTGCCAGTGCCAGAAACAAACAGATGCTGATTGTCAGAGCTTTTTAAATTAATTAGTGTAATTTTTTGTGCCACTCAATCTCTGGTTGGTCTCTTCAGACTCTCGCCCATTTGATAAGTTGCTGACAAGTAGATTTTCGTCATGGACCATTTTTCTTAGGGCTATCGTGGCCGCACGCAATGCCTCTGGCATATTTCTGGCTTTCATTTGGGCCTTGGCCATAATCGGCTTATGCCAGAACAGTGCAAATTGATAAATGCTACGGAAATGAAAGGAAAATATTGGGCTTAAACCGAGTGAGCTCCTCCCTTTTTCCTCAATCAATCAGCCTAATGATGAATTTCAATTAACTTTAATCGTCAATTAAAAAATCAGACACATGCATCCTCCACAGGCTGAATGACTTTTAGTCCTGACTCTTTGGAAAAAGGAGAGAAAATTCATCCGTTTTTGGCCCACTAAGCTTTGGCTTACTGTGACTAACACACAGACATTCCAACACATCCTGTGTTAGACAGGATTTTGCCTTGGCTTCTGCTGCTGCTCCTCCCTTTTTTTCTCCCATTTTTTTTTTTCCTATGGACTCGTTTTCAATTTGACGCTGATGGAAAATCAGAGATGGGGGAGATGCAGGTCCAACTACATATTTGCCTTCAATTTAAATGATGAGAACATTTCCTTTCTGCCAATTTCCCCCTCGTCAGTCCTCAAATAACTCAATTATTTATTATTTGCTAGCAATTTGCCAAAAGCTGAAGGGCAAAAAAAGGGATTCAGCGAATTTTTGGGTTAAGCTAGTAAACCGGAAAATAAGTTTATTTAACGATGTTAGAAGGGAGTTTGGGATAAAGTCAAATGAGATGAAGTATTTGTAGTTCTGTTAGGAAACTGACTGAACTTAAATAATATTAAATTTTGTTCATACAAAAACTATTTCCCAAAGAGAAATTTATTTAAAATAATGCAAATAATCTAATCAGAAATCAGAAATCAGCATTACAAATTCACAAACCATTTTTAAACATAAAATCAAATCTATGACCTGTTTTTGTCAACCGACAAAGGCCACGAGAAATAAATAAAAAATCACATTCTATACCAATAAATAAAAGACCCACAAAATTGGGGACAACGAAAAAAAAAACGAGTACTAGAAAATGAATAAAATGCGGGTCGATTGCACTGACTGACATCTACTGCAATCATTTGATTGCAACTTTCAATGAAATGGCAAACAAAAAATTGCTCCACATCCAAACGGTAAACAAATGGAAGCATCAGCAGAAACAAGGGAACTACGACGACGACGACAACGACTGGTGTTCAAATGCCAGATGATGGGTCCTTCAGTGACTTTTGATATCCATCCGCTTGCCCCATTGAAATCCGGATCCCCGGATGCATGGCAAAGGAAAGTTGAAATTAAAAACACTCAAGCTGTGTGTTATCCAGTCAGCCACTAGAGAACGAGATTGAAGATGGCCAAAGGACTAGAATGGGTCCAAGGATAAGAGGATAAGTCCAGGCCAGGAGTCATGCAAAAATAGGAGGAAAAAAATTACCCAGCTAGGGAAATCAATATTATGCAGACAGGATAGAAACACAGGAAAAAAAAGGTATACGGAAAATGTATTTATGATATATATATATTTATAAAAGAAAAGTTTAATGTTTTAATACTTAAACACAGCTTAAGAAAAATAATTTAAGCTTTAACTCAACTTGAATGTATTTTGCATCATCTTTTAACCCGAATTGTTCTCAAAAATGTGTCTAAAATATTTATTTAGCTGTTTTTGATATACAAACCCATAAAAGAAATGAAATTTAAAAAGAATTCATATTTTCTATAAGCAATCAATAAAGCTA
>JAEIIH010025123.1:0-17096 GCA_018904745.1 Drosophila orosa
TTACCTGTCACCTCCAACTCCTGTATTGCATAATTAATTACTCTAATTAATTCACTTACTTACCTCGATTACGTGACTATTTACCCCCGCCCTTGATTCAGGAAAATACGTACATTTGCCGAGAAGAACATTCTTATGCTTAGAAGTTTAGTTACATCTCTGCACTTTTGCCTTTGAGGATTAAGTCCCAACTAATTAAAGCATACAACAGTCAATATTTGCGCCCAAAAAGAGATATATATATATATATATTTGAGAAATACAAACAAACTTCTAAATGGCTTCATTGCAATTGACACAAAAAATTGTACAATGAAGAGAAATGCAAACAAAGCCAACTGAGGACCGTGCAAGTTACAAGGAGCGTAAGCGAAACCCTAGAGCGCCAAGTGAAGGGTAGGGCAGAGCGAATGACAACAAAGGAATTTTTCAATATTGCAGTGCGTTGCGTATACGCGCCGTCGGCCAAAACAAATAAAATTAAACAAAAGTGACAGCGAAGCGAACGTGAGGCACAGACAGTGGGGGTGCACAGGGGATGGTGGGTGGTGGGCAAAGTGTAGTGGGCGCTGGGTGAAACGTGGGAGGGTGGGGCGACAGGCGGCAGTAGCCAAGGATGTGAGGCCAGAGACTGCGGCAGAATTTGGCCATTTTTGCCAGGGAAACGGAAACAAAGCGCAGGCGGAAGCAATTCATTTGTGTATATGTACCGTGAGTGTATGTGTACTTTAAGCTAGAGCTATGCAAATGTGAAACAGAAATTTGCACAACATCTACTAAATGGTAGTCGACAGGCAAACTGGCACACTCTTAAATTCTATACAAAATCGTGAAGGAGAGAAACTTTAATGAAGTTAAGAAGAGTAACACTTAAATAGATATAAATAATAAGTTCGCAGTTAGATATTAAGGTTAAGATGATAAATAAACTCTTACCCTATATTGTATCTAAATCAAATCAACACCCCATATTATTTAACTTTTCAAGTAACTAAAATTGTAAACAACTTGCTTCCTATCCCACTAATATTTAATTTAGCGTTGCAACGTTACTTGACGCATCCGTGACCATGAACCTTAATTAACCAGCAATCATAATTACCCGAATTTTGCCAGCGAGACGAAAAGTATTTAATTATATAAAAGACGCGTGCCCTCCGAATGTTTGTGTGTAGCCGTTAGAAACCAAAGTATTTTTAATTTCAAATTGCGCATTGTGGCAGAAAATTGTTCGGTGCGTGCCAAATGAGCCCAAAATTGCTGTGCACACCCCTTCACCTCATGCTAGTTGAAATATAATTTTTGCCAATTATATTTGTGAAAATGCCAGCCAAACTTTAGAGTGCTGTGTGTGAAAGCGTATGCTGATGTGTATTTAAATTTGATTATATTTTGCATGCTGCCATTTAATTAGCCCGAAAATATTTGGTTTCCAATCGTAGTTGTTTCTATTTTTGCTCAATATTTTTAGAGTCTGCGAATATTTTCCTCAGCTTCAACATCTTTGTGAATTCGTTTTTAGCCTCATATATATTTTAATATTCCCACAGCTGTAGAAGCTCGCATCCTTATTATTGTTATAGCTTTTCGCTCCATTTTTTCAATTACTTTTCTAAGATGTGCACATGTGTTCAGGTAATTTGGGGTTTTCGGTTTTATCTTCGTTAGTTTTATCACAATCTAAATTTTTAGCACCTGCTCAATTCCAAGTTGAGTTTCTCTTTCATGCATTTGGATATATTCTTATACCCGCGATCCGTAGGATATTACAATTTAGAAACAAACGAGAATATAACAGAAGAGGCGTCTACAACCCTATTAAAAATATATATATTAAGCCATGTGCAATAGAACTCAACTAGAGAGAAAGGAAATTCTTTGGCATGCTTTTCAAAGTTTATTTTAAAGTTATTGTACTCTACTCGTATATTTTTACTGAATAGGACTTCATTTTTTCACGCTTTAATCCTTGAATCGTATCAGTTTTAATAGGCAATCCAACATTCAAAACATGAAAACAAAACAACAAAAAATAGCAAGTCAGAAAGATGCAATCCACCATCAACCAAAAGCTAAAAGCAAACTGGCAAAGAGATATGGTCAGCATGAGGGGCGGTACAGCAAAGGGGCGGGTAGAAGCAGCCACAATGATTGATATCACTTGTCAATAATCCATAAAATGTTGATTTGTTCATTTTATTGTTTACATACATCACAATTGTCTGCCACACCCACACACCCGTAAAACATGGCAAAGTTTTCTGTTTTCCATTGGCTGCCTTCCGCTTTTTTTCTTCTTTGCTGTCAACAGCAAAGCGCCAAAAACCAAACAACAAATTTGCCTCCATCTTTGATTATCAAATCGCATGCAAGCCATTTTTTTCCGAGCTCCATTTGGTTTAGTTGGAAAAAAGTATAGACGCAATTTCGCCGCCTCTGTCGATGGCGACGCATTCATCAACTTAACAGCAGGACATTGGCAGCAAAAACAAACTCTGACTATGCTTGTGCAGAGAGTTTGCGACATAAGCATACATGGGTGATATTATTTTATTTCCCTGATATTATTATGTGATTTTTTTGTGAAATTTATTTTTAATAACAGTTTATATTTCTGCACCCCTACAGTGGTGTTTAAAATTAAACACAATAAATGAATGTTAATTAAAATACCATTAGAGAATAGATAAATAATAGTGTGCTGCTTGCTTTGTCCTAAAAACATTATTAATTTAAATTTAAAGCAATAATCAACCAATAGGAGTAACTTTAAAGTATAAGAAAATATATTATAAATATTTAAAATCAAAGACAACGAAATTTATATCTTTTTTTATTTTTTACAGAAAGTAAAAAAGATTTTTCAACATGTAATAACAACATACCTTTGGCATACCATTGTAAGCCACATTTAAAAATTAATTGTAACTTCATTTTTAAAGATAAATGTATTAAAATATGTAACTATGGTGAAATTCATGAAGAAACTCATTATAGGGAGAAACCAGCAGATGGCTGACAATTAAAATAAGCGACAATTTTATGTGCGTCAAGAAGAGAAAGGATACTTTTCACTATCCCCATCTTTCACTTCCCATTCCCCCCACCCGTTACAATGTGGCCACACCCACGCCCTAAAAGTGGAGAGAAAACCGACGGAAAAGAGAAAAACTCTCGGAAAAGTAAAAAAAAAGAGTGTGGCACAAAATTACGCATACGCCCCGTGGAGTGCAGCAGCTGGCACACATGGTGCTCGTACCGCTTCCCCTTTTGCGTTTTCTCCACGTGCGGCTCAAAGTTGCCAAAAGATAAATACAAATAGCAAAGTTTCGTAGGGCAATTACAGTAAACCAGAGAGAGGATGGGGTTAACTAGGGAAAACCAAAGGCAGGGGGAATACCGCTTTAAAGTAGAATTGCTGGGGTCATCATGCATATCATGCATAAAGCAAATGCTAATTGAATTCCTTGATAAACGTAAAATGAACTTTCGTCCGCTCCGGAAATGTGTGTTGAGGTGAAGTTTGATGGGGAAATAACCCTATCCCCCAGTTGTCCAGGCCGCAAGAACATTTCTCGACCGCAGCCACAAACATTAGACGAGCTGACGATACACATCATCGCATTGCCTTGCATGGCAGCTCCATTTGTTGCGCTTTTTGTGACCATTTATCCTGGCAGAGACCTGCTTTCATTGCTTTTGAGTACACTGAGATGAATTTATTAGACATACGCTTTAAAAACCATAACAGTGTAGAGTTTACTCTTTAATTGAGTTTAAAAACTCTTGAAACATTTAAAAATGCAAAAAGATAATAAGTTCATTTTCTGTAGTCAAATATATTTCCCGGTGTATCTGCTTGTGTATTGTGTCAACACCGATTTCATTTCAATGCTGGGCTCTTTGCCATTACTCCAGAAGCAGCTCCAGCTCCGGCTCCAGCTTCATCTCGATCTCCATGTCCACGCTGGTATCTGGTATTGATGGTCAAGCATTTATACTTGTCGTTCAATGTCCAGGCAATGTATATCTTGGGTCTCTCAGCCCCGGCTCCGGCCGCCGCTGGTTCTGCTTCTGCTGTTGTGTCCTGCCGTCCTTGGTTCGCCATCCTGCTCGATGTCCTGCTCGGTTACATGCACTTGATGATGGCTTTTCAAACTCTGTTTGGCATTAAATCTTGCGTTGAATGCATCAACTTGGCGCTAAGTTATTTGAGTGTGGCCAAGCGCATCGGAGCCTGCGACTAAGGACGGGCCCCGTGATTTATAATTATATCCTTGGCCCGGACTTTGAGCGGCGCATTAAGTGGCCGTCTTGTGAGTTATACGCTCGCCTCGGATATATCCTTTCCGCTCCAGTAAAGGGCCATATAAATATTTCAAACCGCTGGCTGGCACGGCTTAGCTCGCTCTCTTTGTTTGTGTGTTCACTTGTCCTGTTTATTGTTGCATATAGCATTTGGTTTCCTGTTTGTTTTAGTGGTGACGGCCAAGCCGCTTATATGTGTAATCCCGTGCAGCGGTTTATTTGAATTTACACCCAACTTCCTGCTCAAAAAATACTACTATATCCACAGTCAATTGTTTTACCTTTTTTTTATTTTTGCCAAATTGTTGGGCTTTTACACCGGTTTTTGGTTCACTTTTACACAGCTTTTTGTTGCATTTATTTGCTTTGGCTCTGTGTTTTCTGCATAAATTATGCAACAGTTGCCTTCCTTTCCAATGCTCAGACAAACTAAATATAAATAGCACTTTGCCGGTAATGAGCTTTCCCGAAACAAAGTTTAGCGTAAAACCTGCTTATTTACAAATAAAATAAGCCGTTAAAAAGCTGGGAAGCAGGAAAAATAATCCCGAATGGGGATAAAATTACTAACAACAGAAGCAGCATCGTAAAAGCATTCAGAAATAATTACAATAAAAATAATATTTCTAAATCTGAATATTATATTTATTATAAATATAGTATATCGCTAGGGTATCAAAAAATTGGTATGACTTTATAGTTTATTACTTATGTTATGTTCCCAGACTGCAAGAAAAGTCAATAATTTGTAAGAAATGCACAGATCATTGATCAGTTCGTTGCTCCTCCGCCAATCGCATATTCAGGCACTACTTTTCCTCTCCCTTTTCTTTCGTTGCTTTCCTGTACTTTGATTAAAGTTTCTAGAAGTCTGTGTTGCTTTTCCCGCTTGCTCTTCGCTATGCATGTAATATTGCAGCAGCTCCATTGCATTGTTCTAATGAAAAATGGCCAGTGGCAACAATGTTGCTCAGCGGGTCATAAAACTTGTGCAGCAACAACCGGAACAGCAGCACCATCAATGGATAAATGAACAGCCCGCAAAATGTGCGCTAGATTGCACTTGCTTATCTATGCGCCGTCTATTTTCTTAATTTTTCTTACCCGCCCTCCGAGCTGGTACTACCACTCCCCTGGCACATTGCCCCCTTATTCCTCATCGCTGGATGCCACCGACTGGCATCTTAATTTTGCCGCTTTGGCCATAAACCAGAGCGGAATCCTGGCAAGCTTTGGCATTCCTCTTACTGCCGCGTTTCTTTCTTGTTTTTGCTGTATTTCGTAATTAACGCGCGTAATAAGATCACGATTAAGATTTTCCCTCTTAGCGGGCAGTGGAAACATGCTTGGCAAAGGACTAAAGTCCTGGCCACTGTCTCATCTGTTGGTATTTTTTTTTTCGTTGTATACCCAGTACTACTGAGATACAATTGATGTCGGAACGTGAGTACAAGTAATATTGAAACCGTTTTGAATCGAGATTTAATTTATAGAAAAGAAAATAAGAATATTAAAATAATTTCTTTTTTTATTAAAGCTTTGTCGGTTTCTGTCGTTTCTAAAATTATAATCTCAGATATATTCCGGTTATTATACATTATATATAGCTCTTACTGTCCAACAAATAATACTGGGTACTTTAAGACCGGTACACAAGGCTTACTCCCCGTGTTGTTGCTACTGTTGTTAGTGTCTCAACTTCATTAATTTTAATGCCACTTCTTTTTCGCCATCTTTTTTGTGTGTTGCATAAAGAACTGAAAACTGTCCGACAATCTCTTGGCCATAGAGAAGGCGAAAATTAGCATAGATTATGAACAGCTAGTGTCAGGTTCTCTCACTCGCACTCCCTCTGACTGGCTTGTTTCCTGGCCGAGTCAAGTTGTTGGCCATGATGAAGAGCTTGTTATGGTTGCTGCAGCTGCTGTTTTTATTGCCTGCACGAAGATTTCCTGTTAAAGTCTATTGACTTGATTAAGTCGATTTGAAGTCGGTTCATTGGTTTGCCAACAAGTCTTTTTAGACTTGGACTTGGACATGCAATTATCAAAATGTGTGCTTGAATGTTAAATAATTAAAAATTGTTCTAGAAATCATTTGATGCTATATTAAATTTTAATGCAGCAGTATTTATCTTCGAAGGAACAATTCTAAATATTTAAGACAGAGCTGTTAATTATTTTTGTATTTTTTGAACAAAGCATTTATAATTCCCAGATTAGAGTTAAGTATTCTCATTAGAGTTGACCTTAGCTACGCTTTGAAAAAAACCATTTTAGAGAGCGATTCGGTTGGGAGATCGCACAGAGAAAGTCAGCGTATTCGGTCTTCAATTTGTTACTTCAATACGTGGCTTGACATTAAAAATATCAATTACCTTTTATTCTGTATTATTTCTATACCTTTCATATAATATGTAATATTTTGAAGCATATGAATAACTCTATAATTTTTATGTCTTAGAATTCCAAGGATTTCCTTTATTATCATCAAACTCTATTTTTGAAATAAAGTTCACATAAAGTGCTTGTACTTGAATATTCATGAGATGGCTAGCTTTATATTAACCCACTCATGCACTCTCGTGCAACTGCATGCTGAGACTCCACTTTTGTGTGGTTTGGACAAATCTTACGCAGGGATCAAGTAATTCACATTAATTGCGCCGTCTGCATAATTTTTTTTCAATTAAGCATTGCGCATCTCGCAGGGAGGTTGGAATGATTCCTGCATCCTTTCGGTGGTTTTGCAAACGTCTAGGGCATGCACTAGACAAGGAGATGAGATTGCCTTTTCATTAAGATCCCAGTTGCAGCCCGTCCGCGGAATGTCTGCTCCCAAGTGCTCCATCTTTTTGTGTGTCTGCAACTCTGTCTCTATCTCTATCTATTCCTTCTGCTGGCCTCTCTTCTCCTCTCTTTCTAGCTTTCTCGTTGGCAAAGTTTTTGCTGGATGGCGTTGATGGAGTTGGTCTACGGCTTCTGCACTCGTCTTTGCTGATTGCCTCAAGAGCAGGCGCTTTATCATTTTTTTGTGCCCCGCAGAAGGCTCCAAATTCCCAGCCCCTTACCCCCTACGCACACACTTGATTATGTGCATTTACAGTGAAATTAATTTCTACTTTACAGTTGCTGGCAAACACGCAAAAAATAAAAAAAAAAAGAAGAAAGAGAGCAACTCGCAAAAAGAGGGAAAAGTTTTTATGCCGCTTGCGGCTTTGCACTGACAATTAGCAAAACGAAAACAAAAGTTCGGAATGCACATGGAAAAGTTACTACACCCCCCCACAAAGACAAAAAAAAATGGTCGCAGGGAGGGAAATTGTCACAAATGGCCGTTTGTGACATCAGCTAAGGGGGCGTGTCGTAAGCGGCTTATCAAAATACTTTTTTGTCCTGGGACCGCTCTCTCTCTCTGCTTTATCACATTAGCTGTGCGTTCGAGTGTATAAAATATATTTTCGAAAACTTTTAACGAGATTTTTTACTAGCTTTAAATTTTTGGCCCAGTCAGCCAATCCGATGCATTTATTTGCTTTGCAGGACGATGGCAAGGATTAATTACGTGCTGCAGTGGCAGTTTCCAAGGTGATTGACATTAATCGGAATTCGGTTTGTCCCATAATTGAAGTCAAGGTAATGCATTCAGGATTTTGTCAAATAAAAAAACTAAGGTGATGTCATTATAATAGATGAAACCTATAAGGCGAATTTATTTGTTGAAAAAGTGAATTAATCTTGGAAATTTGGTATATAGAAAAGAATTTTTATTTTTACGAAACGCTTCACATTATATATTGTCTGATGATCGCTAAGCCCTTTAAGTCAATTAAAAAGTGTCTAAAAAATGCACAGCTTTCCCATTTGTATTTAAGTTTCAGTTAACTACTCTTGCATCAATTATGCAATTTGAGATATCCTCACTCAGCTTAATGCAATAAATTTATTACACTTTCCCACTTAAATTGAACTCATGTGACCCGGTCACCTCGCTTGAATGATAAATGAAATATGCAGCTTAAATAAAGTCAAATGTAATACAAATTTCGGTTTTTCTCTTTATTTACAACCTGTTACGGCGTCAATTCTAACACATACTTAAATGTAATTTTCCGTAAAACGGCCCAAAGACCAAAAGCCAAAGCCAGAAATGGCCACAAAAAAGAAAACAAGCGAGCGCACACATGAAATATAACCCATGAGCGTGGCCAAAAGGGATAAAGCGCGGTAGCAACAACAATGAGAGCAGCGATAAACGGAGTCGAAAAAGTAAATAATGGTGGGAGTGCTGGGGTTGGGGGAATAAACCCGGCCGAAACCTTTTTATTGATGCTTTTTACATGTCATAAAATATTTTTATAACATACTTTCGGTCGCAGGCCAAAAACATTTCGTAAATGCTTGCACACAGGCGAAAGAGAAAAAAAAACTCACACTCACATCGTCATTTACGTAGTGGCATTTGCATTAACATGATGAAAGGCAACCACGAATGAAATTTAAACAATTTAAACTCTGTTTTTTAGTGTCTGAACCGGAGAAACCGGAGCCCGGAGCCCGGAACCCTGAACCCTTTCCCCTGCCGCCATTAAATCAACTTGTCAATTTACAAAGCATAATTTCCGAAAAAAAGGCCAAATAAATGAATTTGTCTCAGTCCATCCTGGCAACTTTCAGGATTTCATTTTTGTTTCGCATACTTTGAGGCCCTCATTTGTAGCATGTGTGCTGGAGATGTCAATGAATACTCTCTATGCAAAGGTCGTTGCCACGCCAAGAGGAAGGAGAAAATGTATGTATGTACATTTGTCGAATTCCCTGTGTGGTAAAATGCAAATGTTTGCCAAACTTTTGACTTTTTACAGGCAACTACTGCGATTGGGTTACTATTGAAAAATTTGTTTTAATATTATTGCATAGTTTCCAGGCCAGAGATTTGCGAAATTCATGCTTTGATGTGAAATATTTACAAATCGAAAAGCTCCTTATCTCCTCCAGACTCCCATACGATTATTTAAAAATGGCTTTAGAAAACCTGAATCTACAGCAAAATTCTGAATAATGCTAAGCTTATTTTCTTACTTTTATTAGGCTTATGAACTTTTCTTTTCTCGCTCTCCCTCTTAGCGTTTCAATAACGTTATAATCTTACTGTTCTTCTCTCTGGTGCTTGGAAAAAGCGGCTTTAATTTGTGACTTTAATGCCTGCTGTAATGCTTTAAGTGACTGACATGAAACGTCATACGGGGCGTATGCTTAATACGCAAAATACGTGAGCCTGCTCCGAAATAAGTATAATAAATGCCAGAACGGAAGGCTTCCCTCAAAGAAGCCGAAAGCCAAGCGGAAGTTAAAGGGTTGCCATGCATCGTGCATCAAAATGCCATAAAGAACATGTTGGCCGGCCAATAAAGCGTAGACAAGGGGGCGAAAAGGAGGAGTGGCTGGGGTGCCCGGGAGAGAGAACATCTAAATGAACTTCGCCAGGGAAGAAAAAGACGGGGAAAACACGAATAGGGGTCGGGCAGGAAAGGAGTCACGTTTCAGGAAGGACGACATGCGACATGCAAAGGGCCACAGGACGATCGGGCGATAGGACCAACACATAGAAGCCCACATATACACTAACGCACACACTCACACACGTTTAGCTACGTGAGGTCATTTGGTAAATGTTTTAACAATTTAGATAAAGTTAACACATTTCGGTTTTTTTCCCCCCGAAATTGTAAAGAGCCTTCGCCGCAAGGCAGCCCCTCTGCAAATGGGCATAAAATTAGTTGGGTCAGTCGAGGGATGTGACCAAGGAGTCGATGTCGGTTGCCCTTGACACAGCCGCACTCACACACCGATATCCACTGAACTTGGCCTTCAGCTGCCAGCGTTTATTATGCCGATAAGCAAACTACAAAAAAAAATATCGAAAAAGAAAGAAAAATACAATAGCAAAAGAGACTAAACTCATTTGGGCCAAATTTACTGCTCAAAGCTGTGACTGATAACCGGAGGGAAGTGAACTCAGAGAGTGATTCCATCTATTACTTGTCATGCAGATGGGTGATTGGCAGCCATAATTCACGCAAATTTACACAAAATCCTTCAACTTAGCTTGCGGCGCCCGAGAATCTGGTTGAAACCAAGAATAAAATCAATGCTGGTCGAGATTCGATTCACAGCATTTTAAATAACATTTTTAATAATATAAATAAACAGTGTTGATCTCCACAAAAGAAGAAGATAAGCTAAGTTTTTGTAACTTTGCAAATAAACCAGCTACATGGTATTTCCTTCTCTACAAATATATCCGCTTCTATCCTGCCATTTGCGAAAGTGCCTTTCATGCCGAATAATGCTTGCTTGCCCACAATATGCCCACAAATTGCGCTTTTATTTCGCATTGTAATCAGCATGGCGCGGGCCAAAACACGGAGTATAAAACGCAGCTGAGAAGGAAAATTAAACTGGAAAAACAACCGCTGAGGGTTCGCTGGGCAAAAGGGCTCTTAGACACATTCCCATTCATTATGCAGGCCATGTGCAAAGGGCAGAAGTCTTCGAGTGGGCCAGGCCAAGTGATTCCGGCACGAAGGCAAGGATGCACAACTCCGAAAATGGTAACGTAGCTGCGCATGCTGCCCACAGACATTAGCATCCCAACATCCCAACGATTTAGACAGAAGGGGATCCGCCGGCACTGCGGCTTGGAGAGTGCTTAAAATATAATTTTATGTTTTCCCAGCTTCCAGTTCTCGCCGGCTCCGCCTGTTAACATTTCGATTATACTTTTTAATGAAATTTCCAGACACTCTGAATGCCGGGCCATAGCTGCATTCAATTATTAAACTGGAATAACATCTAGCAGTTCGTTCAATGACCCAGCCCCCGTATAAAAGAACCCACTTCAAGCATTCAACTTCGATTGTCCGTGCTTACTTTATTTTTCGACTATTTTATTTTCGCAAAAAAAAAAAAATAACGAGTCGGGAAATGGGTTAAGTACATTGTCGGCTATTGAGCCACTCGATTCTTGTTGTTATTTTGCATCGTTTTCCGATTTCTTTTTTTTATTTTTGGTTTGCGAATGCTATTCCTGCATCCGTCAGCAGACTCCAGGGCCTCCGGTCCCTGATGTCCTGTCCAGTTCAGCTCTTCCTTCATTTTACATGAAGTGGCTGGCAGGTCGGGGGGAAATAGAGACAGTGAGAGTTCAACTGACGAGGCCCGGCTGGGAAAACTAACTGGCAAATCAAAAAACTGCACAATGTTCAACTGTCATGGTTTGGGGCACTCGTCCCAATCCCATTGTTTTTTTTTAACTTGTTTCGATTGGCATTTAAAATCCCAGAATTTCGAGCACTAAGCAGAACAATGGTTTTTGCTAATTCATCAGTAAATCGAAATGCCTTCCGAAGTTCTCTTTGGAGTAAGTCATAAATTCGGCTTCCGGCATGACCAACTCTTTACCGATTCCTTTACTTGACTGCGCATAATTCAAATTCAGTTAAGCTTTCGAGACTGTCTACCAATAGGATTCTCCAGTCTGAGTTACATAGCTCAAAATGTACAAAGGTAGGCAGGCAGACTGACCATGTCCAAAGAGCAAATGTTTGGGAGAGGGAGGCAAGAAGCTAAATTCGCTTGCTGTCCATCGGAAGCAATTTCCGTTTGGACGGCATCAAAATCAACCTTGAAGCTTAATTATTCATTTAACATTTGATTAGAAATTAGGAATATGCTGGGAGTGGGAGCTGGTCTGACGATTATAACGATGTTGATGAGCAGTGAGTTCAGTCATCGGTTACTAACAGGCAAACAGACTTTGAAGATACTGCCTCCTCTTTGCATTTTCCAAGTGCCTTTGAGTTTGGCTTGTTTCCCATCTGGTTTCGCTTTCCTTTAAAATTGTAGTCTGGGTTGACCTTCATTCTCTCGTACTTTTATTTATTTCTTAAGAACTTATTCTAATTATTAAAATGTACTCTATAAGTAAGGGTATTAATGGTTGAAAACTCTTAAGGAATTCGGATATACTGAAGCTCATTATACCTGCTGGCAATCGCCGTCAGATTTTGGCAGGGCTTCAATCAACTTGATCGCAATTTGCAGCTCGTGGCTCAGTTTGGTTTTTTGGCATCCGAAATGAAAACTCGCCACGCGCTTTCAATTTGCGATGTTTGACAAGTGGCGGCTGAGTTTGTGGCTCCGGCCTAGGGCCACCATTTTTGGTCGGTACGAGTAAATCAGAGGACGGCAATTGGCGACGCGTGTCTCAGGCCTGTTGACATGGCATCATCATCCTCGTCCTCATCGTTGTCGTCCTCACTGGACACCCGCATGCTGGAGCTGTAGCTCTATTCCGCATTTCGTATTTCATAAGCCGCAGGTCAAGTCATTATGCATGCCCTTTGATGGCGGCCCGGGTCGCAGTGGGGGTCGAAAAATGAAGCTAATTTCGTTGCCCTGTCGACGTGGCTGAGGGTCGTGTGGCACTGTGGGCGTTAGTATGGGCTTAGTGTCTGGCCAACTACTTGAATTAATTTATCTTATCGCCGGCTGCAGTGGGCGGCATTGGGATGGGGCTGGGGATAATGGGGATGATGGAAAAATGGAACGATGACGATGACGAGGGCCAGCATCATGCATTGTTGACGCTCAAGTTCCACTTATCAGCATCAACAGCAATAAAAGCAGCAGTAGCAGCAACAGCAGCAGCAGCAGCAGCAGCAGCAACAATGACTGGCAGCCATCACGAGCTTCATTTGAGGGCATAAATTTTTATGCCATGCGCTTTTCCCGCGACCCGTTTTTCTACGCCATTAGCCGCTCAATTGAAGGGCTGGGAAAAAGTGTTGCATACTTAAGTGCGCCGTTTGTCCTTGGGTGGAAATTCAATTTGCTCTCTTTAAGAATGCCTAAAATTGGGCATTTGAACAGAGAAAAATATTCTTTGCCCCTCTTATATGTATTTTTTATAATATAAATATATTAAGAATGCTAATTTATTTTTCAGGAGGCCTATTTTTTAATCGAAATTTTGTTATCTATATAATATTTAGAATCAAACATGTTCAAGAACTTACTGGCCGTCCTCCCAGTGTATGTGGCTGTTCGGCTAGCATGCCTCACATTGTGGCAAGTCAATTATTTTCTTGTTTAGCAAATTGCTTCACATTCAGGTTTAGTGTAGACATTGTGGCCCCTTGCTTTGTTCAACCCAGTAGGTAGTAGCTAGTGTGTGTTTTGTTTGGCATGTAACAAACTGGAATGCTTCGCATCTTTCTCATCACTACCACCACCATCATCATCATCATCGTTTCGGCTTTGTTAAAGTTCCGTCAGTTTGCCGCTGCCCTCACTGCTCCTCATGAGTTTTTGGTTAACAGACACGTTTGCTTAACAAAAAAACAGAAGAACAACCAAAAAAAATTGTAAAAGCAGTAACAAATTTGTGAAACAATAACTAGAATTGTTTCGAATCTCAAGCAGATGCAAATCTGTGAACTTCCAATTAAAAATGTGCTATCAACACATTTTAGTTACATAAAAGACTGGCATTAGCAAGGGATAACAAAAGACTAAAACCGACTAAAAGGCTTATCAAGTTTGTTAGGACTCAGCTTGACTTTAATTTTCGGTTATATTCGTTTCAAATAGCCAAAGCTTAACCCCAACATTTTAATCTTGGTCGATTACACAGAAAACATTGTAAACTAGGTTCTAATTTTAATATTATTTGCAAATTTGGCCTTTCTTTTAAACTTAAAGTTCAACCATTTAATGATTTCTTAAGAATTTTATGAAAAATATAATTCTCATTTTGTTATTAGAAAAAAATAAAATTGTGGGTTTATTTAAGCCAGACTTTGTTTTAAATGACAAATAAGAAAGCTGCAACTTCAAAAAGAGAGAAAATAAGCAGTTTATTCGTTTAAAATGTTTTTTCATTGTATTTTACCAAATATATATTATTTCCTATATTTAAACTTTGTCGAATTTGTTTTCTCTGCATACTGAAACCTAAAACGTGCCTAAATTGAGACAAAGGAGATTTTTCCAAAAGCCAGACCATAATGCCTGATAGATGGCCTTGGCAAGTGCTTTGGTAGCTTATTCTCAGTCTCCTTTCCACTAGTCAGGGCGACCGAATGCAACTTGCCCCGAACTCTGACAGCTGCAACCCATTGATGGCCTGGGAAAAGCCACAGAGCTTTAATGGAAACTCTGGGATATCCCTTTTCGGGGACCGTGAAGTTAAGAGAGTGCAGGAAAATTGACCAATTAAAGGATGTGGATGGGGGGACGAAATAGTTTTAGGTTGTTAAGCCTTGCATAATTTTTATCCAAGCAAGCGTTGTTATTTGCCTTGTTAACAGCTGCGTCAGCAGGAGGCGCAGGAGCCGGGCCCAGTGTTCTGGCCCATGCATTCATGGCAACCTCAACGACAAAGTCAACGTCATTGTTCAAGTGCACCATGAAAGGGACACACAAACGCACACATGTGCCGCTAAAAGGATGCTCCAGGAGGAGCAGCAACAGGGGCATCAGCTGGAGGAAGGAGCAGAAAGGCCAGGTCAGGCAGAGTCATAATGCAAATATGCCATAAACTCAAAATGTCAGAGCAAAGTGCAACAAGAACGACGCAGAACGGGCATGGAAACAAGGACATAGGACGCAGGACGAGGAGCGAGATGCGAGAAGCGAGAAGCATGGAGCATGAAGGGATGAGGACAGCAGCGGCAACATCTCAACATTATGTGCCTTTGTTGCTATTGCTACTCAGACCAGGCTTGCAGGATGGCCAGGAAGCCAGGGCCCTGCCATTGATGGATGCCTGCAAAGACAGAGCAAGGCAGAGGACGTCGAATGACGGAAGGAGCGACCATGGAGATGCCACAATCAACGTCATTATCCGATGGCATTGAGCGTGCTTAAACTGTCACCTCAAGGAAGGAAGGATGGCTGGGACATGGCAAAGGAATTTCAATTAAATTTTGGAGGCGATGAAAATATTTGCACATTTATTTTAAGTGCTTAAGTAAAAAACACTAAATCTGTTTAATGAAACACAAAGCAGCTTCGCCTAAATTAATCTTGGCAGCCAGGACAACCTGGACAACCCAGGACATGGGTCAGTTTTACAGTTTTCCGTGTGCGTGTCAGACTTAATTGGCTTAATACATTAAAAATACGTATGCAAATTTAGCAAGGGCCAAAGGGATCCGACTACAATTTAATAAATCACAGTAAATTGTGCATGAAAATTACTAAAATTTCCCGTTTGAAATTCATGAGAAAGCTTTATAATCAACGCCACAAAACGATTCGTTTTTATGATCCCCTAAGAACGCGTCCCGGGGATTACTTTACCGAGGAAAATGTGCTGGATAAACAATCCACATACACATTTATATATAAGCATATACTTATATACGTTAATTATGAGAAAGTATCTATTGATGTGACTGGCTCGGGGGTCCAACTTCTGGCCGAATCACGTGGCGATAGTTCATTTCCACAGCCATTAAAATGAGCAATGTGCCCCCTGACAGATGGACACACGGGCATATGGTGCGTTCTTTCATCATTTGTGGCTTTCACATAATTGCCGTTTATTAAGTGACTGCGGAGAATAGGGAAAATATTCCGCAACAGTGCTGTTCAGCTTATTAAGGCAAGTAATTAATACTAAGGTCGACTTTAGTTCATTTATATTACTTAATACATTTTAGTCGAATAATTTTCAGCCATTTACCAAAGGTATTACATTTTGAGAGGTCGGTAAAGTTGAGTCATGGTAATGGTATAATTGTATCTATATAATTAATCCAACTACACAACCTTCCAATTTTGAACTACTAAGAAAGGCGATGCTCAAATAGGTGGGCCTTAATGCCATTCAATTAGCTTGTATAATAATCTGCGAGCAAATATATCAATTATTGCTATCAATTTCAACAATTAGTCAAATCAAGCAGATTTGCAATTTACGGCTATGCATGTTTATTTGAATTATTTATTCAATGAATGCGGCTTTAATGACAAATGTGATCAACGAAACCCGCTTAACTGCATTGTGTGTGCGTGTGTTTGCCTGGTTCACATTAAGTGTAAAGTTATTTATGAACGCTTGTTAATGCATATTGCACTAATGACCCTAAAACACATACGATGCGTAACGATTTTAAGGCTCCTAACTGTGTGCACGCATTTATAGGGAATTGCCAGGGATAATGGAATAAAGTTAAATGGAATAGTTTCGCTGCCTAAGCGTTCATTGATTTAAGCAAATATTGGCCCAGTACATATGCACATGCCCAGACACACACGCATTAAGCTTGTGGCATAATTGCGAATTGTTAATGAGCGGCTGTAAAATTTCAACAACTGTCATAAACAGAAAGGGACAGAGACTCCGAAATGGTTTGAAGTCGCCCGGGGGACCAAAGTGCCCTTGTCTGGCTCCCCCACTTTCCCGTTTCCACCCACTTGCCGTTTTACACATTAGAGTATGTCACTAATTTTATAATGCAAGCCGCAAGACATAAAATCTACAGAGCCAAAGTGCTTGAGAATACAAGTCAAGCATCTGATCTGAGGTGTGGCATACATACTGATAGGTAGGGTACAGTGCGTAGCATTACTAACTAGGCGTAAGGACTTTGCAAATTAGCTAGATAATACGTTAGTTCTTAGGAATGAATATAAATATTTATACATTCTTTAGATATAAATACTTTTGTACAATATTTTCCTAAGAAAATTATCTTTCTGTATCTTTTGAACCTTGTA
>JAEIIH010025136.1:0-40313 GCA_018904745.1 Drosophila orosa
TAATTTGAATTAATTTTTTCTTGGATTTCATTAATTTTGAAAAGGATTTCCATTGATTTCAATAAACGACTTCGAAAGAAAGATGTTTCTATAATTCTATTATATTTTCCATAGATTTAAACTTAAAGTTAATAGTTTTGAAACTAAAAAATCTGTTCAATTCTATCCTGATAACACAAAAATTCAGACACATCGGATTTCGATTCTTAGAAGTTTTTTTGATTTTCCTAGAATATACTTTTTATATTTAAAAAAAGAACCCGTGAAGTTCCCTAGATTTTGAATTTGGATTTAATAAATTTTGAAAAGGTTTTCCATTCATTTTAATAAACGACTTCGAAAGAAAGATTATTCCAATTATTTTGGATGTTATACATATATTTCCAGATAATACAATTTAAACTAAGAAATCCTATCAATTTTATTACAAAATTTAGACACATCGGAATTCGATTCGTAGAAAACTTATTTGATTTTCTTAGAATATTAAAAAAAAACAACCGGTGAAGTACCCTTGATTTTGAGTATTAAATTATTCCGCACATTTCTGCTGTATTTAAATTTATAATATTTAATATATGTGATATTTAAAAATATCCGAAAAAGTGCACTGAATAAAGTTTATTAGTTTTAAAACGATGACTTATTAAACCGAATTCAATGCCATTTAATGCAATGAAGCTAATTTATCAATTTTTTTCGCAAGTGTGCGAGGGGGGGAAATGCCCAATAATAAGTTGGCCAAGTGTAGCAATGCTTTTCCCTTTTATTTTTCGCCTTGTCAGGCCGTTAACACAGCCAAGCTCGCTGTACTCATTAGCCACAAAAGTCGCTCTCGGAGAACTTGGCCCGCCAGCTGGGATTTCTGAGCGAAAAACAGATGCCCGGAATGTTGAATAGTTATTTATTGTATTCCCGAGCTCTCGGTGCGCAGTTTAATACCTTTTCCCGCCCAGGCGCCCCTTTTATAGAATCCCCAGAATCAGTCTGTGGGTAATCTTCCACCAACATTTTCCCTGGCATTAAACAGCCAATTAAATGGAAATGAAATTGAAATCGTTGCCACATTTGAGAGAGAGACCCAGCAATGTTGAAGCAGTAAACAAACCGATAAAATCAAAAACAATGCGAAGCCACGAAATTTCACTCTCTTCGTGGCTTTGACATAGACTGGGATACGGATACGGATAGATATAGTATGCGGACGGGTACGGGGGCGGACAATATGTGGGTGTGTTCGTTGGGCTACTTAAGTGATTGCCGGTTGGCTAGATATAGATATCCGTTGTCGTTGGGAAACTATAATGGGAATTGAAGAAGGGCTGCTACCGTTTTGCTTTACGTCACGTTTTAAGGTCAATTACTGGAGGAGGCAGGCGAGTGAAATAAGCGAAAGTCCCCAGACTTTAATTAATGCCTGACGTTTAAATTGTTGTCGCTTTGCAATTACACATCGCACATTTGTGTATTTCGCTTGATGAATCACGGTGTATCATTGCATTTTTTGGCCACAATCTAATCGGGGCTGCCTTCATTTTCCTCCCTTTTCTTGCTGGTGACTCTATCGAGTGATAAGATATGAGCTGGCACTCCACCCCACTCCATGCTTCTGATAGTACGTCCAAAGTTGCGTGTGCAGAGTCCATTGAGGAACTCGGGATGGCTGTCTCCGGAGCGGATAGCATCCTCCTCCTTATGCAATCCAATCGCAAAGCGAAACCCACTCTGCGCATCGTTGGCTAAGGCAATGCACTCCGTATTATTATTAATATTGTTGATTTTACTTTATTATTTCGCCAGCTGAGATTACATTTACATGACAATTGTCCGCGCTCCAAACTGATAAGCATATGTATAAAGCTTTATAACTTTAGGAGGAGAGTCACATGGTGGCGTTGAAATCACGCAAACCCAGAGGTAGATGGTGTGGACCTGGAAATTCCACTAACAACTATCTCTATATCGGATATTGACACAAGGGCAAAGGGAGCAATATTTAACCTCTGTTTAAGTTAATTATTTGGAGTTTTAAAACAAAAGAGAGAATATATAATTCATATATCCGTTTTCAGTTTAGTTTTAGCTTGTTCAAAAATATTATTCTAAATATTCTGCTACATTTAAATATTACAAATGAAAAAATATTTAAAGCTTAGTTTTCTGTTTTCTTCTTGTATTTATCACTTGAAGGTGCCATTTAAATTTGTTTCATAAAATTGCACTTATTTCTTAATTGATAATAATTATTTCCCAAGCTCAAACATATAATTTAATACCTTTTTAAACATACATTCCTCGACAACCTCAATTATAACGTTAATTTACTTCCTACATTTTGTAGAACAAATTTGATTGCATACTTTTCGGCGATTACTTCAAATTCAACGATTTTCTTAAATTACAGCATTTGAAAAGTAATTTGTTTGGCAATAAATACTGCTCCACAAACAATTTAAAAAACCAAAAACAAAGCAAAAGTGTTGTGTGCCACATTGCTCAGTTCGACACTTGGCGTGAGGCATGCAATCGCAATCGCTGGAGGTTCTAGCCATTCCATTCCAGGAACTCAGCCGCATATTTAGACCTCTTTTACTCCGTGTGTGGGAATGAAACCATTTGATGGCTAGCACGTGAAGATGAAGCCAGGCTCTTGTGATTTCCATTTCGGTCTCCGATTTACGGCTCTGGCACAGGACTCCGCCGGGCATCTGGTATCCGTGTGGCTTTTGTTCGGAATGGGGTCGTCGGGGAGCTGGCTTTATTGCGTGTAAACATTTGCTGGCACAAAAGGAATTCCTACACGTTCGACATTTATGCGAAAGTGAATTTCTAATGCTTTCGGTTTCTCCTCCTCTCTACAGAAAATATGTAGTTTAAAAGGGGGAGCAGGTTCTTAGGTTAGCGGAAAAGTGTTTGCTTTAAACTCCCATAAATTATGTAAGCTGTTGTCTGAGCTGATTCAAGTGTTGACTTGTCCTCGATTTGTGGATAGCTGGGAGCTGTAAACAAGACTCCCGATTGTATATTACATTTTCATGTAAAGTCTAGCCTTAAATATGGGATATAAACTATGTTTAATGCTATATTCTGTGTTAACGATGAGCAGGGGATCCGATCCCATTTCTCAATGAAACCACAAAACGGTCGTCTATTTTGGGATATCTAGAATCGAGTTGAATCAACAAGCGACAAACTTCCGTGTATCTGGGCTAAATGTGGGATATAGTATCTTGCTAAATGTGAACACATACTACATATGCCTGCGTTTTGGGTTATTACTCGGTGTAATCGTATACGGACGCTATATGTGGAGCTCTCTTTCCCTGTCGCCACTCTGCTCTCTGCCCTGCGGCTAACCACGTTTTGTAATAAGCGTAATTCTATATAGTCACGTCGCAGCAGTAAGTCGACAATCGGCCAAGACACCACCCATCCATCCATTCAGCCAGCCCACCGATCCACCGAAGCAGCCACCCAACCCAAGCCAACCCAAGTCAACCCAAGCCAAGCCAACCCGACGCCAGATTGATGTGTCGCCCACTTAATGCCGAGCGACTCTTTTGGGACAAGTTGATGCGGCAAATCCTCAGCTTAAAGGAAGCCCGCCAAGTGCAATGGAGCGTGGGTCTACTAAGGCAAGTACTAAGTACTAAGTAGTGGCTGCTGCTAGGTCAGGTCCAGAAATGGACACTGCGCCCTGCTCCACTGACTGTGCCGGATGATTGATTGAGTGGCAGTCATCGGGCATCACCTCATCATCACCCTGAGCCCAATGACAGAGCCCAGTGATTCGGGATCAGGGCTAGCCAGCCGGACAAGTGGCTGCCATTATTGCTGGCCGACCATACTGGACATACTGGTCAATCTTTGTCCGGAGATTGCTTGATAAGCGGCTGCCCGGCATTCAATCGGCGCATTCAAAGGCCCGCCGGCTCTTCTCACGCTCATTTCGCAAGCGGGTCCGCCAGACAACCAGTGTTGGTAAGTGCACCTGGCCAGTTAAAGCTGAGTTTTTCGTAACTGTAATGCTAAACCGTTCACCACAAACGAAAAGACGGGGGCGGTAGGGGCCAACAGGGCGGATTAAAATTTATAAAAGCCTACACGGCGGCTTTGGGGATTTCAGTGCGCGTTCGTTTTGCCAGCGCTGCGGTCACCGGATAACTGAAGGATCTCCACACACTCCCTGGATGCCAAGGATTGCGATCAGGATTCGGTTTTTGGGAGCGAATGGAAACCCTTGAAGAGCCGCCAGAGACCAGCCCCAGGTGAAAATATGCCCCACGTGGAGGAGCAGCAGGGAAAAGCCATAAAGCGAGTGGAATCGGAAACACTGGAGAAGGAATTAAGCGACCAGGGTGCTGACCCCAAAGAGGAGGTGGTGGAAGCCAGCGGCAAGATCAAGAGTCGTTCGAGATTCTCTGCGGCTTTGCGAAGCCTCTCCAAGCCGAAGGCCAAGAGGGAAAAGGAGGCCGATCGCAGCGTCGACCGGGCAGGGACCAGAAGCGCCGAGGAGGAGGAGCAGGAGGAGGCGGAGGCGGAGGAAACCCCCGGCGATCTGGCGGATGTGGCCAGCTCCATCTCCACGGACAGCGGTGCTTTAGCCAAGACCAAAAAGAAAAGTCTGACGCGCCGCCTGCTCTTGGGTGGTCTCCGGAAGTCTGGGAAGACCGCCAAGGTGCGTCCCCACAGCCTAGCAACCAGCGACGACCTCAGCGTGGAGCAGCTGGAAATCTCATCCACACCCTCGTTGGCAGCCACAGCCACTGCCACCTCCTCCCCGGGCAGCAGCACCCTGCAGATCACCATCAGTGGCAAGAAAGTGGAGCCAGCGCCAGAGGCGGCCAGAAAGAGTGGCAAGAGTCGACCCAGGAGCGACACGGATTACCTGACACCCACCGCGGGTGAGAAGAAAAAGAAAACCACTACCACAACGGTGACAACAAGAGACTCGAGCAGCACTCGCACCACCAAGCTAGTGGTGGCCAAGAAGAAGCAGTCACAGCCACAGCAGCAAGAGAAGCAGCAGCAGGGGAAGCCCCAGAGCCAGAGCTCCGAGAGAGAGTCCCCTGTTATCACCGAGAGCACGCGCGATACGCCGCCCCGAGAGCGAGCACCAGCGAAGCCCAGCCGCGTCCAGCCGGTTGTTCAGGTGGTTAAGTCTCAGTCTCTGTCGCAGTCTCAGTCTGCCAGCGGCACCGGAGCTGTTCGCAAGTCCCACTCCTCGAGCGGATCCAGCAAGAAGCTGGAATTGATGCAGCAGCAGCAACAGCGCGGCCACCGCCACAACACCAGACCGCTGGCTGATCCAGCGAACACGCAGCCCCAGCCTACAGGGGAAAACCTCCAGCTCCAACTCCCCGGCCCATCCATAGCCACATCCCCGCCAGCCGCCGACGACGGTATATCCTCGGCGGAGAGTGCTCAGACCCTAGGCAGTCCCGCGTCCCCCGTAGTCCGTTTCGCCGTGGGCAGTGCCGTGCGCAGTCCCCTCAGTGCCTACGAAGCCGCCTTGGCCGCCGCCGCCAGTCAGCAGCCCAGCTCCAACGAGGAACCCAGCGATTCCAGTCTCCGACGGCTGAGCTTTGCCCAGCAGCAGCTCATACTCGGCGACCACGACAGCATCGAGGGCAGGCGGGAGACGCTGCACTATCAGTCGGTGGCTAGTGAATACCAGGACTCAGGTTCCGAGGAGGACAGCGAGGAGCGTGGTGCGGAAGCCAGCGGTCCTGAGAGTGCCAAGCCCATGCCGGCCTTCGGTGACCTGACCATGGATCAGGAAATGGAACCGGTAAGGTGTCGTCGCTGCCAGTTTAATAGTTTGCCAGCGGAGAAGCCCCACAAGTGTCGTGTCGTGTCGCGCATCGGTGTGCGCGGTTCCCTTGGCTTGGATGTGTGTCTATGTTGGCGAGAGTGTCATTCAACTGCGCGGGTGCTGCCAGGGGGTAACTCGTCGCCAACTAACCAACAAATCTCAGTCTGAACTAGCAAGCGGCTGGAGGAGCGAGCGACTGAAGCCCAGAAAGGTGTAAATAATAACCAGCTTAAAGAGGTGTTCCTATAGACTCTGGCTATTCCAAAACTCCGTTTATGGCGCCTAAGAGTCGGTCGTAAATTGCAATATTGATTGTTGAACTAAGGGGGGAAACAGACCGAACAATAGACTAAGTTGCAATATAATTTGCTTAAAATATTTTTAGAAAAGTGAATCTTTCAAACAATCTCCTTATTAAAATCCCCTCTCATTCCTCTCTTCCAGGCCATTATGACGTCCACCAGCGAAAAGCGTGAACATCTGTACAAGATTCTAGTCATTGGCGAACTGGGCACCGGCAAGACATCCTTCATCAAGCGCTATGTACACCAGTTCTTCAGCCAGAACTATCGGGCCACCATTGGTGTGGACTTTGCCCTAAAGGTGCTCCAGTGGGACGCCAATACGATAGTTCGCCTGCAGCTCTGGGACATTGCCGGCCAGGAGCGGTTTGGTAATATGACGCGGGTGTACTACAAGGAGGCAGTGGGTGCCTTCATCGTGTTCGATGTGACGCGCAGCGGGACCTTTGACTGTGTGAGCAAGTGGAAGGAGGACCTGGACTCCAAGGTGCAGCTGCCGGATGGCAGTCCCATACCATGCATCCTGCTGGCCAATAAGGTAACCCACCTAATCTATGACTATTTAAGATAGCTAATTTGTCCTGTACTTCTCTCCAGTGCGATCAGGAGAAGCAGGGCATCATAACGCAGCCGGAGAAGATGGATGAGTATGTGAGGGAGAATGGATTTGCCGGCTGGTTTGAGACTTCCGCCAAGGAGAACATCAACATCGACGAGGCAGCCCGCGCTCTCGTGAATAAGGTGATAATCCGTGTTAATCTGTGGCCAAAGCCCAGCTAATCCTCTGCCTTTCGTCTCCACGTCAACTCCAGATACTCATCAACGATAAGCTGATAACTGCAGATCTGGCCGACGGCGACAAGTTCAACCTGAACAGCACCGGCGACGGCGCCGGATCGGATGCCAAGAACAAGTGTTCCTGCTGACCTGGGACCGAGGTGCGGCAATCCAATTACCCATTCCCAGTCTGAGCGCGTCCAAGAGCGGTTTTCTGAAAGAGAAACGCCATGTGCCTATATTGTCGTCCCCTCCACGTTCATGTTGTTAGAAGATAGCGATAACTATGCTTAGGGTTTCAGCGTAACATTTGTCTAGGACTTAGCCGCATCGTTCGAGCATCACCAGGCATCTCATCACAGCCCCTCATATCTCATCCCAGCCCCAGCCATCAGTTGTCATATCTTTAACACCCCGCCCAACCTCGTGCTGAGTGATAAGTCTCCACATTGTTGCATCGAGATCGGGGCCAGTGCGTGAATTTATATATGTCGTGGCACATGGCAGATACATAACTTACCTACGCGTACACACCATTAATATTATCATTATAATCGCGGAGATTAGCCGGAGAGATAGTGGGAGGGCAGCATCCTCCCTCCGTATCCATAGCATTCTACATTTGTGTAAAATACGAATTCGTGCCGTGTTCTTGTTTTTGTTTGTTTTATTTGCCGCCTTTGCTGGCGAGATTGTTTTATCTTGGAATTATTACACACCGCCACCACACACATGAAAACACACTCTGCCATCTTTATTTGCATTTAGATAACAATACGTACGTTTTATGCAATACGAAATGAGAAATAAAGTTTTTAATGGTAGTTAAGTTAAGCTGAGAGTCTTTTATTGGGTGTGGTCATCGAGGTTTGTACATTAAATGGAAATTATAACAGAAATGTAATATATTAAATCTATTAACAAATAATTTCAATGAAAAGGTGTTTAAATATATTTTAATTTTATTTTAATCTTACTTGATTTTGCAAGTAGCTTGTTTATAAAGAATCTTTAAGTCCTGAGAACCTTTTAAAGAAACCTCATATTAACCTAAAAAGTTAAATAAAATACTTTTCCTAATATTATTTGCAATTCGTAAGAAGGTTTCCACCGTAAACATTAAGTTTATGTTACGATTATAATCTTTTTTTACAGAATAAAATTAATTGTTTTCATGGTCCCAGAATAAATGCCCTTTTCTTGGCAATTAAGTATTCAATCAGCTTATAACCTGAACATTAATAAATTATGTTTTTATTATGTAAATATGTGTCTTAAAATGAAAAACCTAATAATATTTTCTATTTAAATCAGCGAAGGGCACACCATGGCTCAATTTGCTCACGCTGCTCAAGCCGTTATCTTTTTTCGGAGGCAGGTGGCCGAGCTGCAGCTCAAACCGTTAGATCTCGTGCCCTCCGCTGATTTAAATCATCCTCCCATTTTATTTTTTCAAAAAGCTCTCTCCGTTCCGATAATTTCCGTTACAGTTTTGGTATTTCCTTTGTCTGGTATTTCTGCTAACGGCAACTGCGGTATTTGTTGGCATCGAACACGGTATATTTTATAAATAAATCAGTATATTTTGGTATTTATCTAAAGTAAAGATGGCTTATTTAACGGGCACCGCGGCGGGCACACTGGTCGATTAGCTTTGTTGCTGATAAATTGTTTATTGCAAAAATCCGCAAACGGAAGATAGTACAAGAAATAGCCAATTGAACAAGCATTCGAAATGTGTTAGACACCTCAGGTGAGCCACCGCAAAAGTTAGTGTCCCGTTTGTGCCTCCCGCCAGTGGGAAGCGGCTCAGAGTAGCCTCCGACTTTGGGGCCGCAGCAGCAGCAATTCCACAATCGTCGTCACGTTTACTCCCCCTTTTCGGGGCCTCTTTGTTGGTTCTCCGCGGCGGCGTTGGCACTTTGGCTGATAAGTGGCCGGGCCAGTCAACTTAATTAATCAGTGCCCCGGAGTCGGGTGCAAGTCAATTGGAAATTAGGAACCGCCGCTGCTGGATGAATCAGCCGTGTGCCCAAATTTTCCAATTGTTGTGCACTGCCGAAGCCGAAGCCCTGATTGCCCCGTTCCCACACTCTCTCCTCACTCTCTCTCTCTCTCGTTGCCGTAGGCTGACTCTCTACACGACTGGGAATCGCTGCTGGAAACGATGGTGCCGCCAAAGGAGAACGTCGACCTGGAGTGCTTCCTGGTAACGAAGCACTCGTGGAAGGGCAAGTACAAGCGCATTCTCTCGATCGGCACCGCCGGCATCTCCACCTACAATCCGGACAGGTTTGACCTGACCAACCGATGGTCCTACTCGGACATTGTGGCGGCGGCACCCTCCAAGGCGTCAAACGTAAGTAGGAAACAGAGTCTTTTAAGAGCTCTTTAGTGATTGGACTTCCCTTTCAGATACCCAATGAGTTTGTGCTGACCATTAAGAAAGATAAGAAACTGGAAACAATCAAATTATCTTCGGAATACCGCAACGACATACTCACCTCGATATTGAAATATTATAAGGAGTTTGCCGACAAGCCCAAAAATTCTCAGGTTGGTTAAACGCCCCTTAAATGCAGCACAAGGAAATACTAAACTCTATAAACGAATAACCCACAGCGCTTCAATGCCTACAAGTACCACTGGTCCAGCGTCAGCTTGCCCACTGTGCTGGAGGTAACGCCCTGCTCGCTGGACCAGCTGGACCCCACCACCAATGATGTGCTGGCCAGCTACATGTACAAGGACATCGAGGGAATAATAGGTAGCTATAATACACTCTGCTCGCCTCCATCGATCACAACTGTGCCACGTTCTATCCGCCATGTACCACAAATTTGTTTTAATTCAATGTGTACGCTTTGTTCTCTCATTTCTGTCGCTTTGCCGCACTCATCTTTCTGGTCTTTGTTTACGTTTGCGCACGTTTTAAGCAGGCATCTCGGACTATGAGGGCGGAATTGTGATGGCCTACGGCGGCTTTAGTCGCCTGCATCTGTTCAGGGCGCTCAACCACCACGAGATAGTGCAGAACATAGCCCAGCGATCGGTTCAGTTCTTGGGCATCGAGACCAAAATACTCAAGAGTCAGATAACGCTGGAGCAGTTCGAGAGGCAGCGGTTTGGCAAGTTCAGGTGAGTTCCCGCTCTCATTGAAATGTTACAAAATCTGATGATACAATACTCCCCCTTTCATTTCCAGCGGCGACCAATTTCAAACCTCCATGACCGAGTTTACGGTGCAAAAGATCACCTCCCGACATCCGGAGCCTGTCAAGCGCATCCTCTGCCTCACCGAAGTCACGCTGCTGGAGCGCGATCCTCAAACGTACAGCGTCTGCACCCTGCGTCCGCTTGCCGATGTCTTCGCTTTGGTTCGTGACAAGGACAACCTGCAGCGCTTCAGCATCGAGTACAAAAACGGTGTCGTGCGCAGCTACAGCACCAACGATCGCGATTCCCTGCTAGCCACTGTCCTAGACGCAGTACGTTCCAGCGGCAATCAGGATGTGCACATTCGCATCGGCAACACGCCACGCGGCAAGCGATATGTGCCGCTGAGCAGTTCTGTGGACGAAGAGACGGAGGCGAATCTGATGCGACTGGTCATCAACAATTTCCAGAATCCCTCCAAGCGATATGAGATTCTGGAGCGCTTCAATGCCAATGTGCCGCACAGTGGCCTCAACTACAGTGTAACGCAGGATGTAGGCTTAGCCCGCAGAGTGCTTTTCCAGTGATCCTAACGAGTCTCGCAATTCCAGAGCTTATTCGCCGAAAACAAGGAAAAGCTCATCCTGAGCGCCTTGCAGGCGTTGGCCCAAAAGGAGCTGGACAGTCCGACGGCCCAGCTGAGCAACATGGAGCTGGAGGCCATATTCCATGCACTGACGCGTCTCTTGGCTAGCAAAGTGGGCTACGCGGCCTTTACCAATCTCCCGGGGTGAGAAATCTTGCTTTAGTGACCCTAAAAAACTAGAATTTATTTTAAAATCTTTGTCAGATTTCGTGAGATCATCGGTACCAAGGTGGTGGCCGCTTTGAGGCGCAAGGATCTGGCTGTGACGTACTCGGCCATTGACATGATCAACTCCCTGATGCATTCGGTGAATGCTGACCACGACCTGAAGCAAGAGCAGTTGAATAAGTCGTCCATTCTGTCCTCGAAATCGTTTCTGGAAACCTTGCTGAATATGTGGACAAACCATGTGGTAATTCGGGGTTTAGTTTTCTATAAAGAAGTGGATTTTCAGCAGATACTTGCTTCCTTTTCAGAGCCATGGCAGTGGAGCTCTGGTGCTGTCTGCCATGCTGGACTTTATGACCTTTGCCTTGTGTGTGCCTTACAGCGAGACCACCGATGGCAAGCAGTTCGATATTCTGCTGGAACTGGTGGCCGAACGTGGTCGCTATCTCTACAAACTGTTCCAGCATCCGTCGCTGGCGATTGTGAAGGGTGCGGGACTGGTCTTGAGGGCCATCATTGAGGAGGGAGAGCTGCATGTGGCGCAACAGATGCAAGCCCTGGCCTTGGATGAGGCGGCGCTGTGCCGCCACTTGCTGGTGGCCCTGTACACCCCGTCCAACGATCCCACCCAGACCACACATCGCCAGTTGTCGCGTCACCTGATTGGACTCTGGCTCACGGACAGCGATGAGGCCATGGAGCTCTTCAAGCGCATCTTTGTGAGTTCTTTTTAGTTGAAATTCTTACCCGAATTTCACCCATTAATGTACTCCGCAGCCCGCAGGTCTGCTGACCTTCCTGGAGTCGGAGGAGGACGTGCCGGAGGCGGATGTGGAGGAGGACAAGCTCAATTTCCGTGACAATCTCAAGTTTGCAATCCAACATTCCAACAAGACTCGCAAAAATGTGATAGAGAAGCATTTGCAAGGCATCAAGCACTGGGGCATGAACCTCATCGAGCAGCAGGACGGAGCGGCACAGGCCTTGAAGAATCGTCCGGTGGTGCTGCGTAATCGGCGGCAGAAGAAAAAGACCTCGGAGGCTGTGGTGAACCTGCCTTACTTCTTCTACAGCTTTGCCAAAGATCACAGTCTGCCAAATCTCATCTGGAATCACAAGGTAATTCAGTAAAGTCTCAACTGATTTCAGTTTTAAATTGATAATAATTTTAACAGACGCGAGAGGAGCTGCGCATGTGCCTGGAGAACGAGCTGCGGCAATTCCTCAGCGATCGCGACCTGGCTGGCCAGATGATTGTTGCCTGGAACTATCAGGAATTCGAGGTGGCCTACCAGTGTCTGGCCGATGAGATCAAGATTGGCGACTACTACATACGTCTGATACTGGAAAAGGATGACTGGCCACAGAATCTGGTGAAGGATCCGTAAGTATATTAGTTTTTTAGGGAGAATTCCTTTCTCAGCAATCTTATTTTGCAGAATTGAGCTTTTCAATGCCTTGTACCGACGAGTTCTGTGCCGGCAGCGTGTCAACGATGACCAGATGACCGTGTTCTCACTGCAGGCTTTGGCCAAGGTGTACAGGCGTTACCACAAGGAGATTGGCAAGTTCAACGACATGTCGTATATCCTGCAGCTCAGCGATCGAGTGAGTTTTCACCAGTCTTGTGAATAATCTTTCTTAACTAAACCCTTTCCTTTGTAGTGCCTTTCACCTTCCATGCGTGATGCGCTTATCAACCTCATATCGTGTCTGGTGCTGGAAAAGTCCAATTGTCGGGCCCTCGTCGATCATGTCCAGTGCCTGGTGGACCTCATCACCTTGGCCCATTTGCACAAGGGTCGCGCACAGCTCAACACCAAGACAAATGTGATTGAAGCGGGACCGAATATGGCTGCCTACGAGGAGAAGGACTGGTACTACAACGTCGAGAAGGATGGCCAGAAGCCGGAACGCCAGGGACCCATTACCTACTCGGAGCTCAAGGAACTCTGGCAAAAGGGACTGATCACGCCAAAGACCCGCTGCTGGGCCATTGGCATGGATGGCTGGCGGTCGTTGCAGCAAATCCCGCAGCTCAAATGGTGTCTCATTGCCAAGGGCACGCCGCTGTACGACGAGACGGAGCTGTCCTCCAAGATTCTGGACATACTGATCAAGTGCACCAGCTTCTTTCCGAGTCGCACGCAAAACGGCGTGGCGGTCCTCATTCCGGGGCCGAAACTGTCGCGAAAGCTCTCCGAGTTCATCTGCTTGCCGCATGTTGTCCAGGTCTGCCTCACCCACGACCCGGGCCTGCTGGAGCGCGTGGCCACGCTGCTCTACCAGATTATGGAGGACAATCCGGAGATGTCCAAGGTGTACCTCACTGGCGTCTTCTACTTCATGCTCATGTACACGGGCAGCAACATCCTGCCCATCACCAGGTTCCTCAAGATGACGCACATGAAGCAGGGCTTCCGCAGCGAGGAGACCTCGCAATCCGGCATCATGCACCGCAGTATCCTGGGCCAGCTGCTGCCCGAGGCCATGGTCTGTTTCCTGGAGAACTACAGTGCCGAGAAGTTTGCGGAGATCTTCCTCGGCGAGTTCGACACGCCCGAGGTGATCTGGAGCTCGGAAATGCGACGCCTGCTGATCGAAAAGATTGCCGCGCACATTGCTGACTTCACGCCGCGACTCCGTGGCCATACGATGGCCAGGTATCCGTATCTGGCCATCCCGGTGATCAGCTATCCGCAGCTGGAGAACGAGCTGTTTTGCCACATCTACTACCTGCGCCACTTGTGCGACACGCGCAAGTTCCCCAACTGGCCCATCTCGGACCCCGTGCAGCTGCTGAAGCACACCCTCGACGCCTGGCGCAAGGAGGTGGAGAAGAAGCCACCGCAGATGACCATCCAGCAGGCGTACCAGGATCTGGGCATTGACCTCACCAAGACGCCCAAGCCGGACGAGTCGATGATACGCAAGAGCTACTACAAGCTGGCCCAGATGTATCATCCCGACAAGAATCCCAATGGCCGCGAGATATTCGAGAAGGTGAACCAGGCCTACGAGTTCCTGTGCTCGCGCAACGTCTGGAGCTCGGGCGGGCCGGATCCCAACAACATTGTGCTCATACTGCGCACCCAGAGCATCCTCTTTGAGCGCTATCCGGATGGTAAGTGCTTGCCCTTGCAGATAATCCTCATTACTCACCTTCTTTACAGTCCTGCGACCGTACAAGTACGCTGGCTATCCGCAGCTCATCAAGACCATTCGCCTGGAGACCCGCGACGACGAGCTCTTCTCCAAAGAGGCCCAACTGCTGACGGCTGCCTCCGAGTTGTGCTACCACACGGTGCACTGCTCGGCCCTAAATGCCGAGGAGCTGCGTCGCGAGGAGGGCATCGAGGCGCTTCTGGAGGCCTACACGCGCTGCGTGTCCATCCTTGGGGTGGACTCCAAGCCAGAGTCGCTGCACTATCAGGTCATATCCAATGTGACGCGCTGCTTCGAGGTGGCCTGCAACTTTGAGAAGTGCAAGCAGAAGATCATCACGCTGCCGCAGCTGCTGTCGGACGTGTGCCGGGTGGTGTACTTCAAGCACACGCTCTCGGTGAGTTTAGTTACAAGCCTGGCGGCCAACAACTACGATCTGCAGTGCAATCTGTCGCGGAACGGCGTCCTCTGGTCACTGCTGCTGTTCATCTTCGAGTACGACTACACGCTGGACGAGAGCGGGGTGGAGGTCAGCGACAAGTCTAATCAGCAGCAGCTGGCCAACAACCTGGCCAAGATGGCGGTTCTCGGTTGCATCTCCCTGGCGGGCTACAGCATGGAGCTTCGCCAAAAACCCGTCACGGGCAGCGAGGCAAACTCGCCAACAGCCAAGCCACCGCCACCCATCAAACCCAAGCCAGCAGTGCCTGCCGGCTCCAACTCGGCCTACACCCAGAACGCTCACAATCCGCTGCAGAGCAAGCAGCTGGCCATCACCAGTGGCAAGGAGAAGGAGCCGGACACCTCGTCGGGCAGCAGCGACACCTCCAGCTCCACGCCCACCGACAGCGACCATCAGCCGGCGCGAAGCAGTCCCAGTGCCATCCAACAGAAGTACATTGTGACGGGAGAGGCGAAGAATACGCTGATCAAACAGGTGCTCGACCGCCTGCTCACCCGCTTCATAGCCAACCAGTTGGCCACGGGACGCGACAGCGATGTGCTCAAGCTGCTCACGGCAAACACGCGCAATCCCTACCTCATCTGGGACAATGGCACCAGGGCCCAGCTTAAGGACTTTCTCGAGCAGCAGCGCACGGCCTCCGCCAAGGAGACGCACGAGGATATTGCCCAGGTCTATGAGCTGGTCTCCAGCTTCGAGTTTGATGCCCACAAGTAGGTGTAAGCCCAAGGAACACAGCGAACTATTCCCCTTAAATCTTTTGTTTACTCTGCAGAGATGAGTTGCAGATCGGCGGCATCTTTATACGCATCTACAACGACATGCCCACCTATGCGATAGCTCAGCCCAAGCTCTTTATCATGGACCTCCTGGAGTACTTAAAGCACGCCCATCAGTTTCTGCATTACAAGAGGAATCCCACTGCAGCTGCCTCTGCAGTAGCGCCCAAAATGGGCACCGATGGCATACTGACTCCCACTCTGGCGCCCAATCATCCGCAGCTACAGGCTGCGTCGGCGGCGACGGGCAGCAAGCCGGGCACCACCTTCGACGAAGTGCTCAACGCCTACAATCGTTCCAAGAGCCGCAAGAAGCTAGAGACGGACGCCCAGGCGGAGCAGCACCTGGCCCTGCAGCAAAGTAAATACGACTTTGCCAGCGACGGACAGCTGGAACTGCACATTACAATGGTGTTGCGAGCACTGATTGCGGTGATCAAGTCGAATGCCGAGGTGGAGATTCAGTGCATAGGCAACTTTGACATGATTTTCGGCTTCCTGGCCAACAATATATTCACAGACGTAAGGGTGTGTGGCCTAGGTTTAGCTACAAATTAATTAATGAGACTCCCCTCTTCCCCAGAACTCCACTGTTAAGTCGGTGGCCTTGGAAGTGGTGGCCCTTGTCTCGCGCAACAAGGAGTGTGTGTCCGAGGTGGCCGCCTGTGAGATATTGGGCAACTATCTGGTGGCCCTCAAGGACCCGGAGCTGCGAGCCAGCCAGGTGAAGGTGCTGGAGACGCTGTCGGGCCTGATGAACGTGCAGGAGATGATCAAGGAAGCGCAGGCCAAGGGCGCCGCCATTTATCTGCTCGACATGTTCTGCAATTCGCGGAATCCGCAGATTCGCGAGATGTGCGCCGAGATTCTGGCCAAGATGACGGCGGACCGACTGAGCGGGCCCAAGGTGCGCATTACCATATCGAAATTCCTGCCCGCCCTGTTCATCGATGCCATGGTGGAGTCGCCGGCCACATCCGTGCAGCTCTTCGAGTCGATACACGAGCATCCAGAGCTAATATGGAACGACAATACACGGGCCACGGTCTGCGATGCTGTGGCCGAGTCCTGCGAAAGGTAAGCAACAGTTGGGACAGTGTAAGTTGGGTTTCCTCTTCAGCTCCTCCTGCTCTCTCTCTCCACAGATTCTATCAGCTGCAGAAGGCGAATCCCCGCCATGTGTGGAAGGATCCGGAAATACTTAAAGACATTGTCTCCAACGAGATTGTCGTGGCCGGCGTCTACCTCCGTCTGTTTGTCAGCAATCCCGCCTGGACGCTGCGCAAGCCCAAGCAGTTCCTCTCCGATCTCCTGGACTTTGTCGTCGATCAGATAAGCAAAAGCTCCTCAGAGCAGGATGTCCTGGACCTGTCCACCACGGCGCTGGTGGAGCTGCTGCGTTCGCAGCCTAACCTCTCGGATGATATCCCGGTGCTGGGGCACATACCGAAGCTGTTCAATCTGCTGTCGGTGCAGCCAAAGAACACGCTATCAGTATTACATCAGCTTTCGCTATCTGAGGTGGGTTCTATATATATATTTGCATGTAGAATCTTTGCAATGCCTTCCCTTATCTGCGTTTCAGTTTTGTGTGAGTGCCATTTCGCAGACAGAGTGTGTGGCGCCGTTGAAGAAGTGCATGGAGCACAATCGGGACTGCATTGAGAAGGCCTGCGAGACTCTGAGTCGCCTCTTCAAGCACCAGCATGTGAGTTGATCCCTTTACCTTCGCTGGAACCCCTATCTGAGTCTCATATTCTTTTTGCTTTCCAATAGGACTCGCTGATTAGCCAATCGCTGGAGGTGGGTCTCATACCGTTTATGCTGGGACTGCTGGACAGCCGCCTGGAGTTCGTCGACAATGCTTCGGCAGTGAAGGCGCAAATCGTGGCAGCGCTCAAGGGCATGACGCACAATCTGAACTACGGCGAAAGGGTCACGCAAATCCTGCTCAAGCATCCCGTGTGGGCCGAGTTCAAGGATCAGCGTCACGATCTGTTTATTGCCGACACCAACATACGTGGCTATCTGACGGGTAGGTGGAGTTATCTCAACCCTTGCTTCCAGTTTCTTTAGCTCTCTCCTTTCTTCTCCTTACAAGGCGTCAATCCCACGGCTGGCTACCTCACGGCGGGGCCTGCGCAAAGCGTGGAGGTGCTCACCTCGCCGCCGCCCATCGATCGCGACGATCCTTCGGCCCGTCCGCCAACCCTTGACTAGCGAATTATTCCCTGCCGGATCAAAGCTAAAACTGGGTCTGGCCTCTGAAGCCTTCGATTGCCACACGGAAACGGAAACGGACACGGACTTTGCACGGGTTTCACCCAATTATTGTATTAAACTTTTGCATATTTTTTACACTCGCAGTGGCGGACACAGTCGCAACATATTATTATTATTAAAACTGTATCAGAGTTTCATTTTTTATATTTATAAAAGCAACAAAAGAAATCTGTATAAATAATTAGCAAATAGTTTATACACACAACGTAAACAACCTAACTAAAGCATGCATAAAGTGATTATACATATTATGGAATAAAGTCGATTCATTAAAAATGAATTACAAGTGTTTTTGGTCATTTATTTTCAGTAAATAAAAGGAAGCTACTTCGGGAAGCTGAATAACATTTCTATGAATAACAGAAAGCTTTTTTATACGAATGCAAATACTAAAGTTATTCATTTTATAGAGGAACATGGCTAGATCGAATCGGCTGCTAATTAAGAATTTAAATACTTTGAAAATATACAGCTTTTCCCTTTCCAAAGTCCGCATATACTCTTCCATTATTCTAGGGTATTTTTGTGGTGGTATATTTTCAGTATTTTTTGAAGTAACAACGCGTTAGGGTGTTTAAAATACATATGTATGTATTTTCAGTTCAGCTGTTTTTCCGCAAAAGTAAACAAAACGAAATGTCGCTGGTTGCAGACTATAGTGATAGCGATTCCTCTGAATCCGACGCAGAGAGCAGCACTGAATCCTCCACCAGCGAGGAGGCCAAGCCGTATGCTCCTCTCATACTGGACTAAATATTACCAGCCATTTCACTTTCCCTTTCTATTAGACCCCCGCCCGCGGAGAAGCCGCCGCCAAAGTTGCCCAGTGCCAGCCAGGTTCTTGCCCCGGGAGCGGGCAAGGGCGATGTGTTCAGCAATCCCTTCCTGGAGGCGGAGCTGCACAAGACCGCCTCCCTTGAGCGGCACGTGAAGATGGTCAGCAACGACACGCATCTGCAGCTAAAGAACGGACGCAAGATCTGCTGGAACTTCCGCAGAGGACGCTGTCGCTTTGGCACCAGCTGCCAGTATGCCCATGATTCCGACTTGTCGGTGGATGAGGCAGGAGCTCCACGTACACCAGATACGCCAGTTGCCGCTGAGCCCGTCAAGGAAGCCGTAGTGGCGGGGAATTCAACAAAGCGTAAAAGGCCCGGCCTGGGCGATGCCCTTGAGCCTGGCAAGCGGGTGATGAAGTCATACAAGCAACAAAACAACCCGAACAATCCCTTTGCCCGTCGCTAAACCACTCCAGCCTCTGTGATGCGGAGCAGACAGGTGTCGCCAGCGGGGCCATAGGTGTTTGAGAGGACATTAACCAAGCGCAGGCCGCCGTCATAGCTGGAGGAGGTGGCTTCCCCCAGACGCTCATCGTTTTCCTCTTCATTCGCACTCACGGGCAGCTCCAGGGACAGTCGCAGCGTACACACCGATGCCCAGTAGGAACCCAACATGGGACCGTCCTTTTGCCGCACAGCCTTCTCATCACTGTTGTCATCATCCTCGCCGTCATCAATACAATTATCTGTTAAGACACAAATAGTAAATAGATCCAAAGCTTAGAGTATGGTGTTCACCTTCATCTTTGCCAAAGAAGGACACGTTTCCGATGATAAAGGCCACGCCGCGGACTGCTAGCTTGCGGATTCTGCAGGCCAGCTGCGTCAGCAAGGATTGCCTGAACTTGAGCATCTGATCGCCGCGATAGTGGACATAGCAAGGCACCAGGGAATCAATAGCAACCACCTTAGTTTCCAAGGCCTCTGTAACCTTGCCGGTCAGTTGCTCATCAAGGGTCGTTAGCACATCAATTAAAACCGTGTCTGTGGGAGCTTGGACCACGTGAATCGCCCGCATGGCTCTCTCACAGGTTGCCGCATCCCAATTCCTTGCCAGCAGCAAGTCTTGTATTCCTTTGCTAGAGAAATCCTGCTTTGTATCGATAAAGAGTACTTGCCGGGAATGTTTCCATACAAAATTTAACGCCAGGGTGTACATTAATTGGGTCTTTCCCACTCCTGGATGACCGCACAGCTCCCAGACTCGTCCGCTCTTGAATGGCTGATCCACGGAGTCCAGTAACTTGTCCAATCTGATTGGGTTTTAAGACTGTGCTTCATTATCCTGGGAAGTTTCTTAAAGGACTCACTCTTCCATGCCCGTGCCGTACTCCACTTCAGGAGGACTTTCCACTTGGCACTCTCTTAGCCAAAGAAGCGCCAGCTCCTTCTTCAGTTCCAGCACAGACTCCACCCGGATGGCCAGCAATTCGTGGAGTTTCTTCTCGCTTGCCTCATGGAAATCGATCAGGGTTTCTATATTGTTTTTACTCAGCAAATTTAGCTGATATTCTGATAGTTGTTTTCCCGTAGAAGTTTGCAAAATCATATTTCTAAGATCCATTATGCGCGCGCTTCTTCTGTTTTTATTTTGCCTATGAATTCGATTTAGATCTTCGCCATTTCGATAACGATCACGATAGTGTAAGCTCGATACTTTATCGATTAAGTGGCGCGTAACTTTGAATTTAGGTATTCAACATACAAAAATATGAAGCAGTATAAATATCGCAGAGACTTAATGAATATTAAAAATATTTTATAATAAAACTTAGTTTTCATTTGTGTATAATTGTAATATTTATTTATATATGTATTTACATGACCTGGGGTCCGGAACTGTAGAAATAGGACATTAAGGAAGGCTTACTTCTGTGTACCCTCAGTTAAAACAAATTTATATTCTACAGAACCGAAGGTATATTAATATAGGATCAATTTTAATTAACAAATTTAAAAAGTCTTAAGATTTTCCATACAAGAACCGGTCACTGATTAATTATATTAACTTAACGCCTTGCAACATGCATATTTAATGAGTGGTATATTTATGTTTAACACAGTTTAACTCTTAATTTAGATAGGGCACGTAGTGTCAATAAGAAAAGTCCCCAAGAGCGAATGCCAAGCTCCAAACTGACTCACGTACGGGGATCACAATAAAAATACAGTGCACGCCCAATAAAGTCAATCTTGATTGATTATTAGTCACAACAAACATTTGCATAAAACTTTCGATAAGCACTGTTTACTCAGAGGAAGTAAGAAATATCCAAAAAATGATAGTCAAAGAATAATATTCATTCCGTTTCTTCTCCCCATGTGATAAGCTCTTTGAAGGAGCGCACACTTTATGTACATGGCATCCGCATGGAAATCCCAGCCAAGAGAGCAACTCCCACACATAAGTGTATGCGGTCTTTATCTGAAATCGTATCCGTGCTCGTCAGAGGCTTTGAATCAATTTCAGACTCAGTCCACTGCCGGAGATGAACGATGAACCGCATGCCCACGAAAAGCTGGTGGCCAAGGCCCGGCGAGCAGGACACAAGGATCCCGAGACGGGCAGCACCAGCAGCGAGGAGAGTCTGAGTGGAAGTGTTAGTTCCGCAGTGCCAACAATTGCCAGTAACGAAAGTCCGCCAGAGCCTTTGCCAGCCATGCAGCCATCCCTGAGAATCTATCTGCTGGAACCCTTTATTTTGATTCTGCTCTTCGCCTACAACTTCTCCTGTAAGTTCAATGATACCAACTTCAGCTGACCTCTGCTTTGAGGGGATTTCCCTTGGATTTCAGCCACTGTTTTGAAAAATGAAGTCATCTACCAGAGCTGCACGGCTAGTTTTGGTTATACGGATAATGTTTGCCGGCTGCTGGGCACCAAGAATGCCACAAACGAGACAAAGGTGGGGGAATTATCTTTGAAAGAATATTAAAAAAACATCAACATTTTAATTATTATTAAAGCAAATTGAGGAGGAGGTGCAACCATATGCTGCTCGGGTCACGCTGGTCATGAGAATGGTGGAGTGCTTTATTCCAGCTTTTTGTGGACTCTTTGCCGGCGCCTGGGCGGATCGCTATGGCCGCAAACCGCTGCTCATGTGCTCCTTTCTAGGTGGGTTCTGGGTAACACTTCTCATCATAAACCTAATCTTCCCAGCAGGCTACGGCCTGCAGTATTTGATTTCAGCGGTGATTGCCTATTGCTCCATTCAGACTCACGGCCTGGTCAGTCCCTGGTGGTATGTGCTCTCCATTGTGCCGATCTCCTGCCTGGGCAGCAGTGTCACCTACTCCGTGGCCGCCGTTTGCTTCATCGGCGATGTTTCCGAGGGAAAGATGCGTTCTTATAGGTAATATAGCATCTCTTAATCAGAATAGAAGTTGTAAAACTAATCATGTTTCACCTCAGACTGATTGCCTACGACCTGGCAATCTATGTGGGCCTGCTCCTAGGCAGCTTTGGCTCTGGTTATGTCTACGAGGCCACAGATGCCTATGTGGTACTGAGCATATCTGCGGGTTCTATTCTGGCAGCTCTTTTCCTGTTATCAGCTTTGCTACCGGAGAGTCTGCCAAAGAGGGAGAGGTCGCCAACGACGCCAACGAGCGACAGGAATGTGTTCTCCCTGCTGAAGGACATGTGGAACAGCTGCTGTAAGCGCCGGGAACACCATAACCGCTCGATTATGCTAACCATCATGGTGATTTTGCTGTTAACCGCCTTTGTAGCAGGTGAGTTTTTAATCTGTATATTAATTATAATAATAATAAATTCCCCTTTCCTCCAGATGGCAGCAACTCTGTGTTTTACCTGTTTATGAGGGCCAAGTTCCATTGGAGCGTGAAACAGTTTACGGAGTATGAGACTGTCAGCATTTTGGTGCCAGCAGTGGCCGGATCTGGCGGAGTACTCTTCATTTGGTCCCTCCGGAAGGTAGTTTTAAATCTTTACTAAGCTGATAGCCCACTTAAATCCTGATATTTATGGTTGACAGTGCACCAACTCGACCGTGCTCTGGCTGGCACTGGTCTCCCTGCTGAGCCACTCCTCCAGCAGCTTGATGAAGGCCTTCGCCATGGTGAGCTGGCAGATCTATGTGGCCATTGGTCTGGGCGCGTTCAAGTCCCTGGTGAATCCCATGTGCCGCACCATGATCACCAACCTGCTGCCGGCCGATGAAAGGGGTAAGTACTTGGATTAATTATATAGTTTTATACGTTTTGCAGGGCATTATAATTTTAGTCAGAGGTTTGCAACGCAATAAACGAGACTTTTTCGACCCTATAAATTGTATATGATCTTGATATAATCTAATAAACACTTTCCAAATTGAAATGAATGCCTTTTTGGCTTACTTATGATCGATTTTCCTGATCCAATTGCTAATTTCAAGGGTATAGAAGTTTCGGTTATCCGAAGTCGGCTTCCTTTCTGGTTTCTTAATCTGTGCTTTTAATTTCCAGGTAAAATCTTTTCCCTACTCGGCGTCGTGCAAAATCTCTCCCCCTTGGTGTCGTCGAGCTTGTATTATGCGATCTACACGAGAACACTGGACAGTGATCCGGGGATTTTCAATTTGTTCAGCACCTTTCTCTACAGTCTGGGAATAATACTTCTGGGGTAAGTACTAAGTACTTAAGCTTCACCATATTTTGCTTAATTTGTTTTCTCAATTCCACAGTATCGTTTGGCTCGAGAAGACCAAGAATCGGGTGTACTATGAGCCGGTTTTCAGATGATTACCGCTGAGAGACACTCGGAGAGCTGTGCCAACTTTAGCATATCAATTATAGTAGATGATGGCCTGGCGCCACCGGGAACTCCCTCGAGCACCAATCATTCATACATCATTTTATATACTCATTTCCATGCTCTCGTCTCCGCCGCGATCTCGCGGTCTCTCTCACCCTTTGGGTTCAAAATATTCTCTAATTACAGAAATCGAAATATTTTCTCATTAACAAAAATATGGGTTATTATTGCTGCTGCCTGGGGCCAAGCGGCGTGTGCGCCCAGTCACTTGACAGATCTTACGGAATATCTATATAAACAGAAAACAAAAAGAGAAGGAAAACAATATAGCTAAACTCCAGATTTGAGCCAACGCTAATTCCACTTGCTAATTTTCAATTTTTGAATTAGTCGCCAGGTTTTTTACACCCTTGATCGAGTCGGTCGGTGGGGCCCAGAGGCAGGCGCCTCTATAAACAAAAAGCCGAATGGAACTCAATTTACGCACGAATTTAATGCCCCAACAGAGCAGAACGAAATCCCTGGAATTCTACCTGGACTGCATTGGTATCGGACCATATCGCATGAATTGTCATCCATCCGTCATCGGGCCAATTAAAAGCAATATAAAATAATAAGCACCGCCCGATTATCAGAAGTAAATCATAAAATGTGAAAACTATTTAATATTCGTGAGTTCTCGAAACTTGTTAGGCTGGAAGTTCATATTATATAAGGCCTAATATCAATTTCTCAGATTTGTTTAACAATAATTGAAATATTATATCATTTTTAATTCATAATAAGCCCAAGGTTGCTGGTAACAATTAAGATTTACCAGATAACTTTAAACTCTGTAATCAAAAATCTATAAAAATGATTAAAAACATACGACATTTGGGTTTAGAAGAGAACCTAACATTCTTGTAAGGACTTGCCTCTTTTAAGTTATAATTATTTAAACTATAACTATTTTTTGTGCAGAAAATAATATTTAGCTAATCCTGGATCCCTCTTAAGTCTGATTTCAATTCCATTCCAACTCAATTATCATTTTAATTTAAACTCAACACCGAAAATCTCTCCGGATTTTTCGAGTTTCAATCTAAGGAATTGCTAAACAGCTCTGGCAAACTTCCCATGGGCCTGGCTCGTGCTACTCATTTGCACAATCCAAAAATAAGCAAATTCACAATGAATTGATCCGGAGAAAAATAGAAAAGAAAACAAATAAACAAACGAACGATTCAGACTTCGTACCTAGTTTCTCATCGATAGAGTCGCGTTGGTAGTGGGAAATCTAAGCCCAATTTAGCCGAATATCAATTTGGAGAGCCAGAATCCAGAGAATTCGCTCGACTAGTGCAGTTTCAGGTGAATCAAGCGAAGCTAGAACTGTTTTTTGGGGCCCTAGAGGAACAACTGTCACCTGTGCCGCCTATGGCTCTGTGTGTTTGTGGGGCTGCTTCGGCTCCAGCTCCGAGAGCCGGCCTCCTATATAAACGCACGGATTTCACGGCAGCCGCTCATTTCGAGAACGAAACTCTAATTGCGAGTCGCCGTCGCCGGATTGGATTTTAGTTCGTGTTCCCCGATATCGCGGCAATCAAGCGCTTGAATAATAATAATCGAATTACACATTAGTTAACCCATAAATCTGATCGGTAGTGCCGGGTCCCAGGGCCTTTCCTCCCATCGCCAGTTACGTGACCAGTGTTTGCAATGCTGTACTGAGACCAGACGCCACCGCAAAAGACATTGAAGCCGGGTTCAAGAATTTGGCCATAACCATTGGACAGCCAAATATCGCCGACTAAAGCCAAAACATGGTGGAAAAGGCCTCGAATGCGTTCACGCTGGAAAAGCTGCGCAATCTGCAATGGCAAAAGGTGTTTCATATGTTCTACATAGAACCGGTTGTCTTTATGCTGCTCTTCTCGCACACACTGTCCGGTGAGTGACCCCCGCATCCACAGACCCCCGAAACTAGTGACCAGCTGAGTCCATCTGTTCAGGCACCATCCAGCGCAACCAGGTCATCTACCAGACGTGCACGGTCATCTTTCACTACAATGTCTCCGACTGCAAGCAGCTGGACGTGAAGAATGCCAGTGCGGAGATCAATGTGGGTTTGCCCAACGATAGAGTGACTCCTTATAACCCTACTCCCCTGTCCTCCTCGCTTTGCAGGCCATTGAGACGGAGCTGCAGCCGTATGTGGCCAACCTTTTCCTCACCCGCACCCTCTTGGAGAGCATAGTTCCGGCCTTCTGTGGCCTCTTCATCGGTTCCTGGTCGGATCACTATGGGCGCAAGCCTCTCCTGATTGTGTCCATGATAGGTGAGTCTTACGGGCTTATAGCTCATCCAATCTTAGGGGTTTTCTTTAAACGTTGTGCCAATAATATATTACTAAAGCCAAAAATATATAATTTAATTTTTAATGGGTGAAAAAATGGAATAATAAACTGTAAAAGCTGTTCTTGAAAATGTGTTCTTCATAATTAAAATAACCCATTTAAAGATAGAGAGTTTAGAAGAAAAAAAAAGGCCAAGTTGTAACTCAAAGTTTATTACAATCCTAAACAGGCTTCTCGGCCTCCTTCCTAATGATGGCCGCCATCTGTGAGCTCTCCAGCTATTACATGATCAATCCCTGGTGGTATATCCTGGCAACCGTGCCGCATTCCGTGCTCGGCGGCAACTGCGTCTTCTCGGTGGCCGCCTTCTGCTTCATCTCGGACATCACGGACTGCAAATCGCGGCCATATCGCATGATCTTCATGGAATCGCTCTTCTTCATCGGCTTGACTAGCGGCTCCCTGCTCTCCAGCTTTGTGTACGTGGCAGTGGGAGCAGCGGCGACCATTGGCCTCTCCGGCTGCATTGTGACCTTTGCCACGTTCTTTATTATTTTCTTTGTCCCAGAGAGCCTGCATTACAGGCAAGCTCAGGACGCCAAGAACGCCGCTGCGGCGGGTGGAGGAGAGAAGGATTGCAAGGATGTGCCAATAACCGCCTGTGATCTCCAGGTGGATCGTCTGGGCATCGATTGTCCACCCAGTTTTATGGACGAAGAAGAGCAGGAAAAGAAGGCTAGCCAGATGGAGAAAGGACGCCCAGTTCCCTGCGAGCTGCCCACCCCGGCCACACCGGCCATGAGCTTCGACGAGGACCTGCTGGCCAAGTACGTTGAAAAGCTGCCCCAGAAGGCAGAGGAACGCAAGCGACAGCAGACGGAGGAGAGCGTGAAGAAGGCGGGACTGTTCAGCTTGGTCCACATCAGAGACATGGTTAGCACCTGCTTCAAGCGACGCGAGCATCACGCGCGCGCCATCATCTGGCTCGTCACCCTGGCCATGTTCCTGTCCATCTTTGTCTTTGGTGAGTCTCTCTGTCTCTGTCTCTGTCTCTGCCTATTCCATCCGGAGCTTATGTAATGACTTGACCGCAGATGGCGTGATGACGGTGATGTATCTGTTCGTGCGCGAAAAGTTCCACTGGACGGTGAGGGATTACACGTTCTTTGAGACGGTTAGCCACCTAGTGCCCATGATTGGAGCTCTCATTGGATTCCTAGTCCTGCGGAAGGTGAGTTAGAGGACACTTAGATGACCTCCTTAATATTAATCTTACACTCTTTTTATAGGTCTTTCGTTTGTCAGTGGTGACCTTGGCCCTGCTCGCCTTCTTTTCGGAGATATTGAACAATATGGCCAAGGGTTTTGCCACAATGCCCTGGCACATGTACCTCTCGGTCACCCTGGGCGTATTCCGATCCATTTCCGGCCCCATGTGCCGCACCATCGTTTCCAATATTGTGCCACCATCGGATCTGGGTGAGTTATTGCCGTTTTCTATGAATACTAAATATTCGAGACGCAGCTGTTTCTGACGCAAAACAATTGGCAATCAAATACGCTCTTCCCCCTCCGCAGGCAAGATTTTCTCCATCAAGAATGTGCTGCAGTCGTTCGCACCCTTCGGTAAGCTAATAACTTTAGCTAGTTCCGTTTGATTGTTAATTATTTTATTGACTCCTTTAACGCTAATTACAGTCGCCGCTCCCCTCTACACGCTGATCTACAAGCGATCGCTCACCACGTACCCGGGTCTGTTCAACTTCGTCAGCGCGTTCCTGTACCTCCTCTCGTTCGTGTTCATCGGGTAAGCTGGAAGCAGAGGAAAGCCCCTCCCCGGAGCCGCTAATTGAACGATCTCACACGATCTCACACGATCCCATACCCCAATCTCCCAACTCCCCCAGGTACGTCTTGCGAATCAAATACAGGCACAAACAGCACTACGCCAAGGTTCTGAAGTGAGGCGACGGCGGCAACTGCGGATCTGTGGCCAAATTAACATGTGATCACCCCAAACCAAGCAATAAACATTTACAAGTGAAGCGAATTTAAAGATGCCAATTCGGAAAACGAGCTTTTAACTCGGGATCAGCATCGGTCATCCAGTTGAACGAATGCATCGTCTTTGACTTGTTTATTTATGTTAGCCTTTTAGTGTATCGAATATGTTTTAAGTTACTATTAGGAGAGTCCTAACTAGCGCAATTAAATTGTTATAAATCAAAAGACAGTTTCATTTTCTTTATCTCAAGGGTTTAAATGAAACCTAAGCTAATGGCGCTTTCAAAACGGCTAATACTTAATTTTCTTCTCATTAACTATTAGTTTTATTTTTGCTTGAATAACTTGGGCGCTGCTGTTTCGAAATCATGTCAACAACTGTTTGCCAAATGGGCTAATTCTTTTTTATTTTCTTTAGAAACAGGTTGGTTTTTTTTTTGGGATTTGAAAATCAATACAAACTCATGTATTCATTTCAGACGTGAACTGCTTCATTGCATTTAAATATTAATAATAAATATCGTTTTAAGCCATACAATTGAATGGAAGTCTCTGGACCAAGGGTGCCATTTATTGGTGATACGTGACAGTTGTGCAAAGGTAATGTGAGCGACTGACCTGATTCAAGAATTTGGCCAATGACAAACAAAAGAAGGTCTTGGATACGCCAAAGCCGGCAAAGCTTGGCATTGGGCAGTTCCGTAATTAATGTTACATTTTCTATGCGAAAAATGTCGTCCTACTACTCTAGTTCTGTCTGCTTACAGGTGATCCCTTTCCAGGGTTTCGTAATTTCTAAATGATCTACTAGGATAGTCCACCTAACTTCCTGGTCGATCAGTAAGATAAAGGGTTACAAAGTAACATCCGAAAATGAAAGGAAGAACCAGCTGGAGGAGCAAGATGGATATATAGGCGTTGCAGTATTCCTACGCGAGAGAAAAACATCCTTACAGGTGAGTAATTTTATAGTGATTCGTTGTCTTTCAATTTCAATTGACCCACAAAAAGAGGCGGATCCTTTCATTTCCTCATTAAATATAAGAAATTTTGTATAGTATTTTAATTTATAAGTTTCTGTAATGTTTATTTAAATTGTAATGCTGTTTTTTTTATAGTAAGTCAATTGATTATTGTAATTGTTACTGTAGTGTAGAAACTTGAACAATAGTGTAGGGATTGTAATGCTGTAATGTGAAAGCAACTCCGAGTAAACAGTTAATGTTTTTGTAACATTATTTGCTCAACTTTATTTTCTAGTGTTAATATACACCTCAAGCGCAATATCATTCCCCCAAGAAAATATGTTAACGTGTGAAATTGAAACTGAATTTAGTAATACAATTCTGTATGAATCAATATACATATTTATACACATTTATGTATGTATATTGTGTCTTAGTCTTTGGCAAATTGTTTTCTTATGAAATCCTACCCTACGGCTTTTACTAGTCTTAAGCTAATGGGGTTAACAAATATTTACAATAATACTTATATGTGTGTATTAGAAAGTTTCTTCGTACGATGGCTTATGAATGGCAAATTCACTCTCTCTCTTCACTCTGAAGATCAACTGCCGATGGCCTGGTAGACGCTGTCACTACCCATTGATTTTTGGATGCCAAACAAGGTGCTGAAAGTGAGATTTTTATTGTATTATTTCAAGAAACTTTAGAAGAAATCAATAGATACTCACGCTGACATGATATAGCACATGAAGTAGAGTCCCACGCTGATAAAGTTAAAGATGCCGGGATAAAACTGAACGGTGGCCTGGTACACGGCCGTATAAAGAGGAGCAGCTCCCAGGGGTGAGATCGATTGCAGGGAGGTAGTCAGCGAGAATATTTTACCTATAAGGATAGAGAAAACATTCATTAGTTTGATAATCCTGAACTTGATTCCTTTAAATAGGATCTGAGAGGTCTTTAAAGCCCCTTTAACTCACCCAACTCGGAGCTGGGCGTCACGGTAGACAGAATGGCCTTGCACATTGGCGACATCACACCTCGCATCATGCCAAGAATCAGCGCAAGATACATCTCACTTCCATACACGGCCGTGGCCCTCACCGTGCTCTCGAGGACACAGCAGGCGAACGCCAGCAGCGTCATCATAATTGTGGACACACCAAGCAGACGACGAAGCAGAACCATAGCCAAGGTACTGCCCACCAATTGAATGACGGCCCTCGCGGCATTGAACACACTGTAGTCCTGGATGGTGTAATCGAACTGCTTTCGCATAAACATGTAGTTCACTGTGTTCTCGCCCTCTGAAGAGCCAAAGAAAGGATTAGCTTTTGAGTGGGATGATGTCACCTGTAGAAGGACTCACCCATGGCAAAGACACACAGCGTCAGCGACATTATCACCATCCAAATTATGGCACGATCGTAATTCTCCCGCTTCTTAAAGCAGGTCCTTACGAGGACCTTAACCAGATCCAAGCGGAAGAACTCTCTAATGCGAGACCCATCCTGTAAGACCTCGGACTTGAGGCTCTCCTTCACAAAGAAGTAGATGTAGACTAGAGCCAAGAAGATGATAATGGCCACTAAAATGAATAGTACGGAGGCACCAGTTGCGGCATAGATATAACCACTAGCCACACCGCCGCCCATCATGCCCAGGCCCACAGCAGCTTCCATGGTCACCATTCTGTAAGTCAAGAAAGTTATCAATATCGCAAGGGATAGAAAAACCAAGGGTAATAAAGACTCACCTCATTGGTCGCCTCTCCTCGGAGGCCACATCGCCCACATAGCAGTACAGGATGGTAACCAGGGCGCAAGTGCCACCACTGAACACAGATGGAAGGGAGGAGAGCAGGAACCACCAGGGACTGATGTTGGTGGCCGCCGTTATTTGGGTGAGAACTATCAGGATGATAGCACTAACCAGATAGCCTGCAGGAAACACATTTATTTGAGATATTTGTAAAGATTCAGAGCAGAGCTACACTCACCAGTAATTGTGGACAGCAGGATGGGCCGACGTCCGAACTTGTCCGACCAGGGTCCCAGGAAAAGACTCACAATGGCCGGCATTGTGCTCTCCAGGATAGAACTCACCATTGTGATGGTGGAGGCATATTCCTGAACTTGACCCTCGATCTTCTGCAGAGAGAGATGACACTGATTAATGGACTGACTGATCACCAGGGGAATCCTCTAAATCCCTGATAAGCCCGCAAGAGTTGTCGTCACATTTCCATGACTCACAGTGGTATTTTTCATGGCTTAACTACTTATCTTTCTGCACATGCACTTGACATATCTATCACCAATTTGTATACTGTTGTCGATAACTCTTTTGTGATAAGGTCAAGCCTATTAGTCATAAACTTGTGGCATTTTCTTTTGTTTTGGTCAACTGATAAGGTACAAAAAACAGGTGGGACAAATTATAAAAATGCGTAGTGGATAAAAGCTAAGGAAAACTATTCATATTCAGCATTGAAATGTATCTTAAAAAATGTATCTGAACAAATTGAAGACTACTACATTAAGTAAAATCGTTATTAATTAACAGAGCTTAATAAATAGGTTATAGGTCTACATTTAATTAAAATCAACACTTTAAATACATTATTCCCACAAACCCACTCACTTAACTTATTTAATTGCCTGCATTTTATGAATAAAATTACGTATACGCCCAGTGGGCTCATGTTTCTACTTGCCTTAACCTCATCGGAGGCACGATTCGTGCCGAGAAACGGCTCACACTCGGTGGCATTGTATTCCAAGACCGTGACGCAGGTTTGGTATAGTATCTGGTTCTGATAGACCGCATCTGGCGGAAGCACAAAACAGATTTATTTATGACCTACCACTAATCGGGAGATTGAGTCTCTCGTGAGCTCACACACACCTGTTAGAAATCGACCGAAGAAAGCCAGAAAGACGGCGGGCTCCAGCAGCAGCGAGCGGGGTCGTCTTAGCCATTTGATGAACGAGCGATTCGTGGGCGGGGTTACCACGCCGGTTTCCAGCGGCTCATCGTCGCTGTCAATAATGGGCGCCTCATCGTCCCTCGGCATATTTTCTTGCAGAAGTGAAGGTCACTGTTTAATCGTACAACTTTTCCAAAACAATGCTCCCCAGTGATCGCAGCAATTATCGCTTAGACAAAGGAATTAGCAATTCATTCAGCAGAGGCAATATATCGTAGCGGGAGCAGTGGGAAACGGAACCTCCGCGCGCGCCGAACTCTGGCGAAACACTAACGCTGGAAATCGACGACGTAAACAAACCAAGCGAACGATCGCCAATTTGAGCGTTAGCTCTGCGCCCGCCCTATCTACAAACGCTCCCCAAACGCTCTCCCACTCCTTGGCACACTATCTGCGCCCAAACATGTTGATAACAAGATAAGTTTTTTGGGCGTCCTTACAGTTTATTGTCACACTACTGCAAACAGACGATTTATTTTTCCTAACTTTACAATGCTTGCACATGCAAAACACAGATAAAAATCATTGTACATTATACGATTAATACTTGCACAAAAAAACGAGGTGTCCATTTACAAAAATAACTCTGCATGTGCAGAGGGGAATTCAATCTATGAGATACATTCAGCTAAGGCAGTCTTCCAGGTTAACTGCCAATGGCCTGATAGGTGCTGCTGCTGCCCATTGACTTCTGGATACCGAAAATCACGCTGCAATTGGAATTAATTGCAATTAATGAAAGATAAGCTTACAAAGGCTTGCAGCGGACACTTACGCAATCAGAGAGTAGCAGACAAAGTAGAGGCCGGCGCTGATGAAGTTGAAAGCTCCGGGATAAGACTCCACGGTGGCCTTGTAGACGATTGTGTAGAGGGGAGCCGCTCCCAGCGGCGACACAGATTCCATCGATGTGGTCAGAGCGAATATCTTGCCTAGAGATGTACACAAACAACATGGTGTTTTGAGTTAATCGTGCGGATCCCTCACGCTCCGCTAATTACATACCAACTTCCGTGCTGGGCGCCACGTGGGAGAGAATAGCACGGCACATGGGTCCCATAACACCGCGCATCATGCCCAGCGTCATGCCCAGGTACATCTCCTGCCAGTAGACGGCCGTGGCCCGCACCGTGCTCTCCAGGACGCAGCAGGCGAGGGAGAGCATGGCCATGGTCACAATAGATAGTTTGAAGACACGGCGCAGCACCACCATGCCGACAATGCTGCCCACAATTTGGATCACAATGCGGGAGGCGTTGAACAAGCTAAAGTCCTTGATGGTCCAGTTAAACTGCTCCTGCATGAACATGTAATTCACAGTGCCCTCGCCCTCTGTAAACCAAAAATCGATTAACTTTTGCTGTGGAGAATATGGAGCTCTGGCACTTACCCATATCGAAGATAGCTATGGTCAGGGCAACCATAGTTAGCCAAATGATGGCACGATCATAGTTGGGCCGCCTTTGGAAGCAGGTGCGAACCAGATCCTTGACCAAATCGAAACGGAAGAACTCTCGGAGTCGTGACTGTGAACAAATACAGAGATAAATAATGATTTGGATTTGTTTTTCCCCAAAGAAACCTACTCCTGTGTGTATATCGGCAGGATTCAAGCTCTCAGGCACAAAGAAGAAGACAAACATTAAGGCCATCGTCATCAGGAAGCCTGCTATGGCAAAGAGAGTCAAGGCATTTGTGGCGGCGTAGATATAACCACTGGCCACATTGCCCACCATCATGCCAGTGCAAAGAGAGGCCTCATTGAGTACCATTCTGAAATTTAAGCAGAGATATAAGCATGCATTTGGTTGCTACTTGACTCTCCACTCACCTCAAGGCTCTTTTCCGTTCCTTGGCCACATCCGAAATGTAGCAGTAGATTCCCGTGATTAAGGCACAAGTTCCTCCGCTTAAAACCGAAGGCACTGAGGAAAGGAGAAACCACCATGGGCTAATATTTGTGGACATGGTTATCCTGGTAATAACTATCAGTATTATGGCGCCAGTAAGGTAACCTTTACAGAACATACAAGAATTATGATAAAGGATTTTACTAGAGAGATCTCTTACGAACCAGTGAACGTCGTTAGAAGGATGGGACGCCTGCCAAACTTGTCGGACCAGGGACCCAGGAATAGACTCGCAAAGGCTGGTATTATGCTCTCCAACAATGAGGTTGTCATCATGATGTTGGCCGAATAGGTTTGTACTACGATCTCGATTTTCTGGGAAATAAAAGGGTTAAGAAATGCCTTAATAATAAAACGTACAAGCGTAGATCACGTTCTGCATGACTCATAGGCACATACTTATGTACACCGGTGAGTTGTATCTATAATTACAATTTTAACGCCTTGCTAGAGTTCGATACCATCCCAAAAGTTAGTCATAAAAGGTTTTTGTCTACTGCTGTTTTGCTAGCTCAGCTGATAAGCCTTGGCAAAAGCTTATCTCTAAGCTTGAAACAATGGAACTACATAAGTATTTCAATAATACATTGATCTGATTTGCTTGATGGGTTTTGCTTTGTCTTGGTTGAAGTTGTACTATGATTATGTGGGTCACTTCTAAAGAGAATAATGTGTATATTAATCTCTGTGTGCCGCATATTCATATATATGTACATACTAGTTAAACAGCTATGGTCAGGGGTTTAGTAACTGGAAGCAAAGAGTACATATATAACTAAAGTTCTATAGTTTTATACTCTTTGCTGGAACTTTGATCTTAAGTCTTAACTTATAATAAATATAAATTGTAGAACCTATATGTACACATATAAGCTTCAGAATAAAACTAACAGAATAGTTTATAAATAATATATATCAAATAACCTCTCATATTTTAAAGTTACATTAAAATAAAGCTACTATCTCCACCACAAGTGTATTCTGACAGACCGTAACGCCCCGCAGAGCCACAAAAACAATTCGTGCAAAGATAAAAGCTGTTCAAGCTTATTATCATACTCACAAATATATGATTTATACTATATACTACTTATTTGACTGTAGTTAGTCGACTTTACTTACTTTATCCGCCTCCGATCCGCGATCGATGCCCAGCAACGGCTCGCATTCCGTGGCATTGAATTTCATGATGGTGACGCAGGTCTGGTAGAGGATTTGATTCTGATAAACCGCCCCTGAAAACAGCCAAATTGAGAGATGAAGTGAAGCCACAGCCGAGTTCGGATTCCCTCTTTACCAATTAAATATCTAGCGAAGAATATGAGGAAAACTGCGGGCTCCAGGATGAACCAGCGATAGCTGTTGAGGTCATGCGGGGGTGGAGGCGGGGTAAGGTCCACATTGCTCACCGGCAACGAAGTGGCATCCAGAATGCGTGGCGCCTCATCTTCGCCAGCCTCATCCTCGACCAGGGCTTCCGTATCGTTGCGAGGCATAATTCTTCGGCCGTCACCCGTTCGTTTCTTAGTCTGCTGGCTATATCTCGCGGAAATTGGCAGTCGGAATGACGACGACTACCGCAGATAATGGAATTAGCAATTCATTCGTCAGAATGCAGCGCAATTTCCACAGACTTCCAAGCGCGACGAAGGGGATTGAGATACTGCGAGGCTCCGCCAGCTGCTGCTGCTTGGTGGCGATGTCACCGCTTTATTGTCGTAAGCCTAACTAGTCAGTTTGTATTTTGTTATACCCGCAATATTGACGAATGAACACAGTTGGATGGATTTATTAGCGATAAACTTAATTGTTATTAAAAAAAACTTTCTAAAACAACAGCAACAGAAGCAACAGCTGACTGTGTTTACCACTGATTGGTGCGCGGGGCTGCCAACTCGGCGGAAATGAAAATACCAACGGCTTTTCATACTTTTTTTATCCAAGTTTTTATTACAATTTAAATTACAATTATTTACTTAGTAGCGACGCCGATCGCGATCTCCCCGCGAATCTCTATCCCGCTGCTCGTGTCGGCCACCGCGATCGCGTTCCCGCTCCCGTTCGCGCTCTCGCCGATCCCTCTCGCCGTACCTGTCTCGCTCCCGCATCCTGTCCCGATCCTGCCGCTCTCGCTCCCGATCCTGGCGTCCACTCGTTGCCTGCCGCCTGTCGTAGTCATCGTTCTGAGGGTCTCGATGGCGGACGCGGTTCCGCTGGCGATCGTACTCCTCGAGTTCGTCGTAGTAGTCCCGTGAGCGGGCGTTGTTGCCTTGGCCAGCTCTCCTCTCACGGTCCCGGCTGCGCGACCTGGAGTTGGAGCGAGCTCTCCTCGGACGCCGCACCGCCGACGAGGAGTTCTCCTTCGGCCTATTCGCGTCCCGGTCATCCGCCGCCTTCTCCTCGTCGCTGGGCAACTCATCGTCCAAATCTTCGTCCAGCACCGACACCTTTGGCTCTATCTCATTGTTTTCCTCCAGAATCGAGCGCTTCTGGATGCGCGGCAGTATTATGTCGCAGACGCGATCGTTGCGCAGCAGCTCGTCAATGTACTCGTCCATGTAGACGATCTCAAACTGACCGGCGCGATTCTGGCGGCGCAGCTTGCGATTGTCAATGTAGAGCGGTTCCAGATACTTGTAGCAGTCGAGAGCGGCTCCGGTGAGGCGGAGATAGAAGGCTCCTAGGGCCCTCACATACTTGAACTCTTCGTTCTTGATGAACTCCACCACAATGTCCTTTTCCGGCTGGATTTGCAGCATCTTGAGCGTGAGGCAGAGGAACTGGGTGGGCTTGATGTTGCCGCCGTAGACTCCACCAACGAACCGCAGCTCCATGGCCTTGTCCACCAGCAGCTCGGCCGTGAGGGCAAAGCACTGTTCCTTCCAGTATTTGGAGTCGTAGATGCGGGAGCGGATGATCTTCTCGATAAGGTACTGCGGATTGGTGCCGTGCACGTTTTTCGCCTCCTTCACCGTGCGATTGGCCATTTTGGACTAACTTTTGTTTAATTCTTGTGTGCACGTCAAGATGGCCGCTACATCCGTAGGGGATGTGCGATTTAGTAATTATCCTGGCACAGAAATGGAAAATTTTGCCAAATAAATGCAATATTTATTTATTTTCGGCGTCCGCGAAACAGAGTGACCAGCTCTTTGGCTGTCAAAAAACCTATTCAGGAAAAAATACTGAAAGCATACACAAAGGCGATAACACGATAGCCGCACAGCTATCGGTATCGGGTGACGCATACGAACAAAACAGCTCGCAGACGGGAGGAAACGCAATAGAAGAAAAAATTTATATTATTGGCTACATCCATCTGATTAGGGAGTGAAAAAGCAGACCAGCCAGGATGAGTTTCTTCGGCAAGATGTTCGGCGGCAAGAAGGAGGTGGCCCCCACCACCGGCGAGGCGATACAGAAGCTGCGCGAGACGGAGAACATGTTGATCAAGAAGCAGGAGTTCCTCGAGGCCAAGATCGAGGACGAGCTGAACATAGCTCGCAAGAATGCGTCCAAAAACAAAAGAGGTATGTGCGCATGAGTGTGTGCTTCCTGCGGGGAGTCCGCAGGAGCTCCAGGCCTGGACCGAGCTGCATGGTCCATGGAAAAAATGACTCATTGTTGCTTTGTTTTTGTTGCGGCTGGTGAGGCCTCCCCACTTAATCAGCCATTGCCCGTCGTCAGCATTAATAGAAAACTCAATAAAACAATTGTATTTCTTCGCCCTTCTCATCCGCATACCATTTGATGCCTGGACGTGTCCGCAAACGCTAAGAACGTAATATAAACATTCCTTTTGCTATCAAAACAAACATTCGCCTTGCCGTAGAGTAATTCGAATCCACGCATTGCAAAATTGGCCATCACCATATAGAATAGCAAGCGCTAGCGCTTAAGCCGTTGAAAGCTCACTAATCGGCCAACTTGGCACTTTTTCAGTGGCCCTGCAAGCGCTCAAAAAGAAGAAGCGCCTGGAGAAGCAGCTACAGCAGATCGATGGCACCCTGTCCACCATTGAGATGCAGCGCGAGGCCCTGGAGAGCGCCAACACGAACACTGCCGTCTTGACCAACATGAAGAGTGCCGCGGAAGCCCTCAAGCATGCCCACCAGAACATGTGAGTCACCCAACAGCCGTCGAGGAGTTGTGATCCCAGAACTTAATCGAACTTGTTTGCTTATTTACAGGGATGTGGACAAGGTGCACGACATGATGGACGACATTGCCGAGCAGCAGGACGTGGCCCGCGAGATATCCGATGCCATTTCCAATCCGGTGGCATTTGGGGCCGACCTCGACGACGAGGATCTCGAGCGGGAACTCGATGAGCTCGAGCAGGAGAACTTTGATAAGGAGATCATTGGCATTCCTGAGCCGACGCCCACATTGCCAGAAGCGCCCACAGAAGATTTGCCAGAGAAGGCCAAGGAGAAGAAGAAGGTGGCGCCTGCCACGACGACTGCAGCCGATGATGGTGAGTTGCATTTAAATGAAAGCAAGGAGGCTTTTCTAATAATATCCAAACTATTTCAGATGATCCGGACATGAAGCAGCTGCTGTCCTGGTCCAACTAAATCGAAGCGCTATCGAAATCTCCGCACTGTCCTGCAGATTCACAACCCCAAACCCCCCCAAACGTTTTTGTTTTAATTAAATAATCGGTAATGTTAATTAAGCCAAAATTTTAGTTCGAAGTCCACGAGAGAGGGAGAGATAAACAAGGCAACAATTCCTTTGGCAATCTATTATCCAGGAATGTGATTTAACAAATAAACGAAAGGAGCATATAGTCAGTCCACGCTTTATCCGCTTTAACCGTAGACAAACCAGTTGAAATTCAGTGGAATAATTTGATATTGTTTATTAAATCACTTGGCGAATTTTATTCATATTGTTTCGCTCAACTTCGGTTTGGTTGGCAGTCAACTGATGGTAGATCCAATATTCCAACCAACCACATTCATATTTTTCAAAAGAAAGCATCGCAATATATGGTATTGTGGCACTCATTATTCCGAAGTTTTAGCTTTGTAATGGAATGTTTCACATAAATAAAGTTAAGAAAAATACTTGATTGCATTTAATTCTTACCTTTCCCCAAGAGTTTTCACTCCAATTAACAATGTCACACACTCTGGCTTTAAATTGAATGCATTTTTGAGTAGTTTTATTACAAATAGATCGATTGTACATCAATATCATGTCAACTATGGCTTGATTAATCTATGTACTACGGACTTTGCTAATTAGGGGCCAAGTTTGGATCGAAGGCACTCAGGTCTGCTGCCTCAGACTCTTGACATATCGCACCGGAACCTCGGGCAGGTAAACGCAGACAAAGAACATCAACGGGCCGAACAAAATCATGCAGATCAGCCAGTAGACCAAGCCCAGGATGGTGAGGACGTCCATATAGGAGGAGATTGGGATCGATCGGACGATACGTATGGGATAGAGGTAAATGAATGTCTTGTGTAAAATTGTAATTAAATAACTAGTATCACTAAACACCGGACTCGGCCGCCAATAGAGATGAAGGTGCAACAAGGCAATAGGCTGTTGTTGCAGCTAGCGCTCCGATGTTCCTAATAGGGTTACTCTCTGTAACTGTAGCTGCAGGTCACTTTAGATATATATGGATCACGACGACGACGAAATGGCTATGCTGGCGGCGCACACTGCTGCTCAGATCCACACTCGTCTGGTAATCTTCAAGCGCGCCACCTGTAACAAAGGGAAACCAGAGAAGTTATTGCATCAGTTGTGATTCGGGTTAATACGCGTCCGCGGATCTTACAGCGTGCTGGATGTCGGAGAGCCCAATGGTTACTGCCCCAGCTGCTCCGCTGAATCACGCACTTTATATGACCGGCCAAGGCCCACGCCCCAAGCTACAAGCCCCAAGCCCAGCTGTGTTATTTTCGGGGCTATCCCCGGCCACTCACATTCTAAATACGGGACTTTTTCAGCTGCTCACAGCGGCGGTTAATTCGCAAATGAGTCTCCGCCGACTGGTTATGCAGTTCCAGTCCAGATCCCCTCGCATATCCCACTATAATGCGATCTCGCTCAGAACTTTGAGCCACAAAGCCAAGCACAGCACTCAAAAGTCGGGCGTTCAAGGTGAGCTCTCGAATCTATGACCGCACAAACTGGTTTGATTCGTAAGCCGCCTCTAGAGAACGTTCAGTTACGGTCTCTTGGCTTTTAATTAATCACTTCGATCGGTCTTAACCCCTGGCTGTAATCGACTACAATTGCAGCAGCCATTGAACGTTTATCGCAAGTCCGAAATTACAACGGCTTACGGATCGATCTGGGGGTACTTATAGGGTCTCCATGTGCAGCGACTGATAAGGCACGGCCAGAAAATCGAAAATATTGCGTACAAGCAAGTAAACACCGTAATAAAAAACCAGAAACCAGTACAGGAAATAAAAAAAGCCTCTTAAAAAACGCCTCGGGTTAAATTCAAAGTATGATAAAGAGGGGGAATGGGAAAAAACAAAGATAGGTATCATTATATTTATGCTTTTATGGTGTCTTGTGTTGACTGTTTGTTATTTGAAGGAAGGTTCGTTGATCTATTAGTTTAATTATCTTATCTGGTATTCTCTTTTAATTAGGGGAAGCGGTGGAAAGTAGTATTCTTTAAGGTTTTAAGGGAAACCCACACATTATCATGGTATTTTCTTTTAATTAGGGGGAGCGTTGGTCAGAAGTAGTAGTTCTTAAGGTCCAATGTAAACCCCCCACTTGATCATGGGAGTATTTGCCAATTAGAAGCCCTTTAAAAGCTCAGTATAACAACTAGGTTTTATAAAGGGTATCATTTAGTATTATAAACCTTTATTGGTTTAAACTTCCCTTAAATGTTTCTATATTCCCTTAAAACTCATCATATATTAGAGAAATGGACACAATCTAGTATGAAACAGGCCCTTTTTA
>JAEIIH010025141.1:0-24322 GCA_018904745.1 Drosophila orosa
ATTTTCAGTGATTTGAACCTTAAACCTCCTCTCAAATCGCTCTCGCACTCTCTCCCTCTCTGAATATTCTCGAATTCGAATTCGCCGTTTGTAAAAACCGGCTAAATAAGTCAGCTGTTGTTCCCTGGCTCAGGACTTTAAATGTTGTTGCCTTTATTGTTGTATCTCAGTTACTGCCGCTCTTGATATTACTTGGCGAAAAAGAAAACTCGTCTCTCCTCATCTCATTGGAACTCAGTTTGCGCTGAGTTCTCCAACAAGTCGGTTGTCGCGGCGGAAGAGTGCTCGTTGTGTCCTTCAAACACACGCAAACTTTACGTAAATCGAGAGGGAAATCTCGGCGAAAAATTCACCATTAAAAGTTATTAGTAAAAGATATTAAAGGGAAGTGGAAAAAAACAAGAAGAAATCCCAACAGGGAAGCCAAGAAACAAAGACTCCCAGAATTCCAGCCAAGTGCTGAGGACAAGGTGCGTTCTGTTAAAGTTTTTCACAAATTGGGAGTAAGGAAAGAAAAATATATACCTACACTTGGAATTACATTGGTTTTCGAATCTAGAAATATGAATGAATATTAAAGAATTTAAAATTTTGAGAATTTAAATATTTAAGTGGAAGTTTAAGCAAGAGTTATTCAAATTGTGGTTTTAAATATTATATTGCTATGTTTTATAAATAGAAATAGTTAAATTAATTGCTATGTTTTATGAATGTAAATAGTTTATTTTTATGTACTTCCAAGACTTGATTTCACAAATTTTAACTACTCTTTATAAACATTAAAGGAAATGCCACATTTTCTTATTTATTTAAATTACCTGTTCATTTTTATAGTGTATTTGTGTATTTGTTAAAATGCACGTGTCCGCTTGAAGGGCTGGAAAGCACACAACATACACACTTTTCTGGTCAGCAACAGTTAAGCTGAATTTTCCGGAATGTGTAAAGCTAAAGTTTCTGTGAAGTTGGCGTTTGTTTCCACCTTGAAAAATCTCTCCTTTTCCGTTTTATTACCTCCTCTGATTGGTGCGTTTTGCTGCGGATTAATTTTTGTGCAATTCATTTCACTTAATGCGTAATTCATGTCTCTTACATGGCCATGAACACGCCCCCAGTTCCACAGCCCACAGCCGCCCACGAGAACGCCTTTGTCCTGTCGCTGGGATCCGTCGTCTGACATTTGTTTGCCAATTTCCATTGTTGGTACGTTGAACTCGGCTGACTTTTCCCCTGCAGCCCTTTTTCCCGCCGCGAATTTCCACGCTTTTCGGTGGCTCAAGTTCACTTTTTTGTTATGCTTTTCTTTATTTTACTTCTATTCTGTTTTTTTGCTCTTTCGTTTTTCTTTATTTTGTGGGAAGTGCAGAAGTTTCCTTTCGCCTCATCAGCATCTTGCTGCAGCCTTTTGGGTTATTTGCATTTGCATTTCTATGGGCGATGCGGGGCTTTCCTTTCCTTTTCGGCAGTTCCCTGGAGTGTTTGTGTGGTGCTAAGGACTCTTATATACCTATTTCTCTGCCCTTTTGCTTGGCTGCATCTTGGACATTAAAAGTAACATTAAAGTGCAATTTGTAGCTGCGTTATTTATTTTTTTTTGGTTAGCTTAAGGCTTGTTAATGCTTAAGTAATGATTGAAAGTTCATTTGTTATGGAAAACAATTTGTTTCAATTTAAAAAGTAAGCAGGAAAAATGTTCCATTTAATTTTCCCAACAAGTGATGTTTTTTTTGAGAAATTTAAGCTGAAAAGAAACGAGATGGAGTTCGAGGAAATTGTAAAATCAATTGGAAATTGCATGGGAGAACTTTAAGCTGATTTTGGGATTGACTTAGGTAGAAAGGGATTGTGCCATATAATTGTTTGCTCTTTCCGTTCGCTTTCATTTAAGAGTTTCTCCCTTTTACTCCATCATTTGCCACCTACAGAATACAGATACATCTGCAGATACAGATACAGCTACATTTGGGCTTTAGCATTTATGGTAGTGCCGTTCCACTTCTCGGCGTATCCTTCAGATACGTGAGTGATTCAACATAATTATGTTTCATCATCGGCTGGCAGATGTGGCTGTCTGTCTCGCCCCTCGCCTCTCCGCTTCTCTCTGCCTTCTTTAAACCGTATTATAACTGTTATTTGTGCACGTATGCACGAAGTAACAGTTAAAGCCAAAAAGTATCTCAACATTCATTTGGATCCGTGAGGAAATTGCCAACTGATTGTTTCGGCTTTTTGGCGGTTTTCAACGTTCAACATTTAGCATTCGCGCGGCATCATTAAGCCGGGAAAAGTGACTGAAATGGATATGTATATGTGGGCTTATTATCGTTGAAAATAATCCAGAAATAATGCAAGCATATGAGTAATTGTAATCTTCTTAAAATCACAGCGGAAAATAATTGGTAGAATATTGAAAATATATTTACAACAGCCTTACAGAAGTTTATATTATCAAAAGAATACTTAAAATATATTTGTAATATTATAAAAATAAATTTTAAATCAAATAAGACGTGCTTTTAATTTTCATTTAATTCCTTTCCTTTATGGCATTATTTTCGTTTCGCTTCTATGAAACATAGCAACCTATTAATTAAATTTCTTTTATATAATTATAATTCATAGCCTTAAAATATGGGTTACCAAAAAAATATATTTCGTCGAGCTTAACTTTTCGTTTCGATAGCAGGCTCATGTTCGTTCGATTAGATTTTTAACCACAACACCGGGCACACTCACCACCCACGAAACTCAGGCAGCGGTTAACATTTACACGCACCTTTACACCCAATATTTTATATTTTGGTTACTCGTAGTTCGGGTCAAAGGTTGTCACACAGGACGCCGCAGAAGTGACAGCTTTGTCATCGCTCCAAAAAAGGAGGAAAAGCTGACGGAGCAGAGGAGTGTAGTGGGCATCAAAAATTCCTGCAGGAGGTAAGCTTCCCAAAGAGTCCTTCACTTGAAGTGGGTTTCGCTTGAGGTCGGGCCTGTTGTGTGTTTATTTGTTTTGTTTAGAGCCGGAAAAGGGGTATAAAATCTACATAATTCAACATTTTCGGGGATAGGCAGGCGCTTAGAAAAGTTTTTTTGCCTGACACTAAAAAGTTTGCCAGAACTCTGGGCTAATTTGCATTTTTCCTGTGACGAGCTTTATTAACTTAAGAAGGATTGATGTGATATGTGTATAACAGTCATTCAAGTTGGTTAAGTAAAGAGTCATTAGTGTGAAATGAAGAGGTAACTTTAAGGGACCTCATAAAAAAATGTAGCACCCTCTTAAACATTTTTAGGAATTGGTAAAATATTTTATTTAAATAGTTTTTGCTTACATAAATTTAAATGATTTAACGAGTTATAAAAAATGAGGAAGATTCCTTTCAAAACGAGTCTTTTGGTTTGTTTTAAAAACTTGTTATTCTTAAAAATCAATACCCTTTTTAATAAGGTCAACATAATCTCCCCAAACCTTGTTGTTCACAAAACGTTGCTCAATCATTTTAAGGCCTGATTGGATTAACCTCGTTCTGGTCTTTTGCATATATATTTTTTGTGAACTTAATTACAGCATTTCAAAGACTTCTGCCGAGACTGATGACTCCTCTTCGAATTTTTCACTCATTCCCTTTTCGATCTTGGATCACGGATGAAATATGATATGGCCTTCCGTTTAGCATAAAACCAAAGCGATCATTAATCTGGGCGCCAGTAACTCAAGTCCTTTTGCTCAGATTTTTATGGACAATGTCCACGTGACTCTTTGGGCAATAAAAGCTGACTTTAATTAAAATACAAAGCCGAAAAGAAGTCATAAAAGACAGGCAGAGGGCATAAACTATAAGCAAAAAGAGCTGGAAAAAGAAAACGCTGACAAATACCAATTCAAAATGTTTGCAAATAAAAACTAAAATAAAAACCAAATAAATGTTGGCAAAGAAAAACAACAACAACAACACCAAGGGGGAGGAAAACTGGTATGAAAAGCTCTCGTTCGAAATGAGTTTCACTCAAGGGCGGCCGCCACCCACTCTGGCTTCCCTTTCTGCCATTCCACATTTTCCATTCCTCGTTTCCCGCCGCTTTGGTAAAACTTTTCAGTTTGAGTTTCCAGCCGGCTGTCTGGCAAATTAATTAGTTAATTATGCTTTGTCGCTATTTTTTTCATGGCACGTGCCACACAGCTCGCCGTGGACGTGACTTCATCATTTTTGCAACACTCAAAAAATGTATCTGTCGCTCGGCTTCATCTTTTTCGTAGTCGCCTATTAACATGCTATGATTTATGCATAATTTGCAGAGCAACCATATAAATTAAAATTACTTATTACATATTTTCTATCTCTCTTTCTCTTTCTCTCTTTACAGGTGAGTCACGTCGACCATTGAGAACTTCGACCTTCGAACTGCTTGTCTTGTATTTATCCCCTTCTGTTTATTTTCTGGTGAGTTGAAGAGGGGGCTTACCTGCGATTTAACTTTTTTTACGGGCGAAAAACGTTTATTGAAAATTCATTGGCACTGCAGGTCGTATAAATGTTTATGCTCAGAAAAATAAATATAAAAACGTTCGCTTAAGGGAAATTACATACATTACTTTGGCATAAAAAATGAGGTGGGGTCACGCTGTTACACCGCTTTACACCTTTGTAATTCTGGGAACTTTAAGTTGGTCATAAAACAAATAATTTCAAAGCACTTACGAGGGTTTATTTAGAATAAAATAAGCTTAAGTTTAATGGGATAAACACTTAGATAACCACTCAGGTAAGTCTTAAATTAAGTGAATTTGGCAAATTTGAAATTATTCTGCGATTAAAAATAGTTGGGAAGGGGAAAACTTAATGTGGGCTCTATGTTTAACCTGTTTAGTTTAAGCAAAAAAAGAAAATACAACCTCTGCTGTATTCTAAATGTAAATTTCACTAAATTCTGGTCAGGTTTGGATATATAAATGTTTCAGGGAGAAGCCACCACTTTCTTTAGTATTATCCCAAGCTTACAGACTTTAGCAGATTATTCTGATTTAGAAAACTTTCTAAGAGACGCTTCTAGCTTCCCATTTATATTTAATGCCGCTTTCCTAATCATTCCTGTGACTTGGTTTATGCCCACAAATTTCAATAGATTCCCTCATTATCTCAACAACTTTGATTGGAGTGTTTTGAATATTTTTCTTTGCCCGCTTTTTCTCGTTTGATATACCTGGGAAGCCAGCCCCAGCAATCTCATCTCAAACTTTTCCCTCCTGCATCCATTAAACTTGCCCCCTCATCGGCATTCATCGAGCCCCTCTCTACTCGATTTCCATTCGATCCCAGCTCCATTTGAAGTGCACAATTTGTATATATATACAGAGATATATAAAAAAGGAAAATAAAATATAAGTAAAGTGAAATAAAATAAAAACAGAAAGATAAATAAAGGCAGGCAGCAGCGAATGTGCAGGTAAAATCCAGAAAAATGCTGTGTGCAGTTTCTGTTTTTTATTTTTCTGCAGGTTCCTCGTTCGCTGCTCCTACGCAATAAATATTTTTGTGTTCTCCCGGAGATATATGTTATGTGAAGTGTTTTCCGTGTTTATACATATTTAATCACTTTTATGGACAAGGAAAATAGATTCTGTACGTTTTTTTTCTTCCTAATAGCATTGAACTTGCTCTGTGATTTGGTTTGGTCCACTCTGATCTATTGGACTGGTTGGGTGACGAGAGAATATATAGCCATTGCTATAGCCAGTGCCATTTGGAGCAGACGCGCTGCTGCGAACGGTTCATTAAGCAATTTTCTATGGCATTTCCGTGCTATGTGCGCTTTTCATCATCATTGCAACGGAGATCATGATCAATTCTTGAGCATTGCATTGCATTATAACGGCACCTGCATTTCCAACTTTCCTTACCTGGCGGAAAAAACAAACTCCCTCCTCCTCATCATCAGCACCAACCAGATTCTGTTCTGTTCTCCCCAGTTTTGTGTCATTAAGGCCTCTACTCTCTTCACTAGTGATATCGAACACTGCAAATTATGCGAAATTATAAGAAATCAGTGTGAATGGGTGGACACTTACAGTGATCACTCGGCAATTGGAAATGATTAGATGGAAAATTTGAATCATTTGGAATGCGAAATTTCATATTTATTAGTGCAGAATCGAGAATAGTTCAGTGCAGAATAAAAAATAGTTATTTTTACAGAATAAGTATCTTTTAAGATTTAAAAACACGCTGAAATTTTTAATGAACATCTAGATTTTTTTTATTATGAAAATCAAAGATAAATTAAAGTCACATACCAAATTTAAACTCGCTTGGAACCATATTAAGGTCACAAAAGTGATTTATAGTACTCTCCTGCAGGAAAATAGTGTGTTGCAGAAAAGTATGCAACCTTTTTTGCAAACTAAGTGAACAGAATTTATAATCCTTATTTATGAAACTTAAAAATAAAATTTTTTTCTGAAAAAACATACATAATATAATCTTAATAGCTTGACAAACCCTTTTCTATTTATCGTAAAATACTATACTACTATACTATACGAAATAGCAATTGTGTCAAGTACTTTCTAAGGTAAAGCGTTATCATTTACACTATCCATTAAAAGATAATTGTGCACTGCCCTCAATGAGTAGAATAAAGGTCAAACTTATTTTTAATAGCTTTATGTTTTGTACGTGAGCCCATTAATGGGTTAATTAGTCTGCAACTAGAAAATTACGAACAAAAAACCATTTGGCATTGACTTGTTGCGTATATCTTCGTGGGCATCTCTCTCTCTCTCTCCTTCTTTCTCACTAAAGCTATCTTTAAGCTTTGACAAACTTGAGCGCCCTTTCCCTTTTCAGAAAATACCGTAACTGTTGTACATGGTTCTTTGCCTTTCCTCTTGCATTGCCAACACCCACACAATCGTGCTCGCTTTGTACACACATGCACGGAAAAAAATTTTTATTAATTTTTCCATTCAAAGAATTTTTACGTATACTTAATATTGAAGGGTATACTAATTTTTGTCAGAAGCTCGCATCTAAGTGGAGACGTTTCCGACCATATAAATCATATACATATATTCTTGATCAGCATTAACAGCCGAATCGATCTAGCATTGCATCAAAATTTTTAAAATTTTAGTTAATCCATCCAAAATTGTACAAAAATTAGAATTATTAAAAGTTCATATAAAATATTGATTAATATAAAGGGAGGCGAATATTTCCAGTCTTTTTGCATAAGATGGCCACGAAAACTAAAGTTTATTAATAACAATTGAGACATTTTTTTATATTTTACCCAATTTTTCAAAATTTTAAACCATTAAAATCCTCGAAAGCTAAAAGAAAAATAATTTTTTAAATTTTTAACTCTTTAATTTCGCTGGTTCACATTTTGAAATCAATTTAGAATCTTCTTATAGGACTTAAGAATAAGAATTATTGGCAGTGTACTCGCTTCAATTGCTATCGGTAGACACGATCGTTCGATCGTTGTCGTTGTTGTTGCAGCCAGCTGTTGCTGTTGTTGCCCAGCAGCAGCAGCAGCAACTTTTGGCGCAGCAGCGGCAACTTCCAACTTGAAGCTGGCTTTTTTTTTCCATTCCGCTCTGTTCACAGTTTTAAGTTGGGATTTCAGTCTTTTGTTTGCCCTGCTCGCTGGCGGTTCGTCGTCGTCGGCCTTCCGATTGGACATCATCGTTGCAATTGGTTAGAGAGTGTTCGGTTCTCTGCACCGCAGTTCTGATCAGATCTGAGTTTCCGCTCCAACCGCGTGTGTTGTTTTCGAAGAGTTTGTGTGTGTGTGTATTTATTGTTGTTTTTGTTGTGCCGTAAACAAGTTTAGCAATGCGTTTCAAATCTGCGCCGATTGTTTCGTTTATTGTCATGCTCGATTTACTCGCATAGGAGTTGCGGCAACTAAACGTAAAATAAAATAAAAGGAAAAAGAACAAACTAATTTATAATTTACGAAATATTTGAAAGGCAAAGTCTGAATTTATAAGCCGCAATCAGAAATAATAAATATAAAACCGGAAAATATTTGTAGAATGGAGAAGGCAGATGCTAATGGCAAAAAATATTAAAAGTTCAAGGAATTTAGCTGCTTTGTTTAGGTAAATATTAAAATAAAAACACTAATTTAATTATATTTAAATGAAAAGCAAATATGCAAATATGCAAGTTTAAAGAACCACAAATGTTGACATCCCGTGAGAATTTGCAGAAATAATTATCAAACTACTAAGTGAATGAATCAATATTGAATCGTTTTAAATTAAATTTAAAGTATATAATCAAATAAGCAAAGAAAACACAATATTTACATTATTTTAAATTAAAATCACCTTTTGTAAATATTTAATTCAATTTATTTCGAAGTGTTTAAGTATTGGATTTAAGTTAGAGAAGTCAGGGGATCATTTTAAGTTCTTTGGTCAAGTTTGACTTAAATAATCTTATTAATTCTATTTTCTTTGGCCAAGTTTGACTTAAATGATATTATTAATTCTAAATTCTTGCATTTTTGTATTAAATTAATAGAGCGGGGTTGGGCAAGATGCAAGAACCATCTCTAAAATCGGAAACCAGTTAGAATATAGAAGAAAAGCAATAGGAAAATACAAATCAATGTGTCTAATTTGTTTTTTTGTGATATAAATATATAAAAAATACAAAAAAGATTCTTTGTTAACCTCCCATCTATAATTTTGAATTTCTAAAACAAACTGATTTCTTAGAGTGTCTATTACTATGTGTAAAAAGCTAATAAGAAGATCGAAAAAATAGAGTGCGACAGATTGAGAGCTCCTCCTCCTCCCCCCGTAGGCTCCAGTCAAACGGTAAAATTGAAAGCTCTAATTTCGGAATTTTCGGTTCTACACTTGACCGACAAAGTGCGAGGGAGAGAGACAGGGCTCCGCTGCTAAGCCGGCTGACCTGCTCTGTCACTCTTTCGATCGCCCCCCTTTTGCCTCCTCCTCCTCCTCGCCCCTATCCCTATCTGGCTCTCTCGCCCACTTGTTGTTATTTTTAGCCGGCGGCGCGGCGGCAGCTTATCAAAAGTTGTTATTATTTTTAGCCTAAGCTACTTTAAATATAAATGGACAGACACACACGTTCCTCAAGTGCGTTTTATTTCAGACTTATTGCGCGAATTTGTTTTAATTTAATTCAATGTGCGGCGAGCGTAAGAATTGCGTGCTTTTTTTCCATTCCAATTTGAACTCTTGAGTGGAAACGGAACGGGAAGAATGAGAGAGTGGGGGATTTTGAAAGAGATGGGGAGAGAGAGATGCAGAGAGAGTTGGAGTCACCTGCCGGCCTTTGTTGTTGTTACGTTCTGGCTTTGGGGACGCATATTGTTGGTGTTGTTATTGCTTTTGGAGCATTGAGGCGTGCGTTTTGTTTGCACGCCCTTTGTTTATTGTTATTGTTGTTTTTACTGCCATTGTTAGTGTGTGTGTGTATGTTTTGTTTTGTTATTTGTGTTGCCTTTGTTGTTGCTGCCATGGCAATGGCAACTTTTTCAACTGCATTTTACGCCGATTGCAATTTAATTTTCGAAAGTTTTTTGGGTTTTTCGGTTGATTTCCTACCAACTTTTCCGATTAGAAAATGCGGGGTTATTCTGGGAAGTAAAGATAATCCATCCATCAAGAATTTTAACAATATTTTCCCCTGAATTCCATTATTTTTGTAAGTTATCCCTAGTAAATCTTTTATAAACGTTTATTTTTGTTATATTTTATTAGTATTATGAATTTTGATTTATTATATTATTGTTTTGGTTCACTATTTCCAATTTTCTCCTTTTCTTTCATTGTTGTTTTTCTTTACCATTTAAAATGGCATTTATTTGGTGGAAAATATGCACGAATAAATTTTATAAAAATTTCCATTGTCGCAAATACAGGCAATAAATGCCCTGAAAATGTATTCTGTGCAAAAATTCCACCCATTTTAAGCTTTACAAAAACCTTATCTTTTCAGTTTTCATAGAATTTATACCAAAAAGCTTCTTTTTGAATGCAATTTTCCATTTGGCTGCAATTTACATTGTTTGCATTGCACAATGCCCAATTGCAAATCAAATTTTCCGCTGCAATTTTCCAAAAATGGCGCTCATTATTCGCCATCATTAGAATTTATTCTCGTTCCATTACAAAATGGTAGGAATTTGTTGCTGGGTTTGGTGGTTTTTGCGGCGATGTAGTATTTTTTTTTTTTTGGCAGACTTTCAACTGCAATTTGTGTGGCCCCTGAGCGCGTTAATTGTTCATTGGGCTTTTAAGCGAAAAACGCAGCACAAAATACAGTTTTGTGCAGCCATCAGCGAAATGCCATAAAATTTTACTGCCGCAGTGCATAGATAGATGGATGGATGTATCTTTCTATCTATACGTAGTTGTATCTAACTGTGGTAGCTTTTGGAAACGCAGCACTGCTCTGCCTAATTATTCCAAGCCACAGCCAAGTCAATAATTAACAGTAATACATTTAATTTTCATTTATTTAATTACAGCACTCTTTTTCTAGTCTCTCTTTTACTTATTGTGTGTGTGTGTAATTAGAAAATGTGGTTCCACTTGTGCGGGTATGGGTTTTCCCCTCAAGTTTTCCTTTGACAATATGCGAACTCTGACTTTTACAAAAGTTGTTAGTTGAAAGTATCTACAAGTTATGCTTGCGGAGAAAAAAACCTTAAAACATTATTGATTATAACAATTTTTAGTTTATCTATATTTTTGTTTTATATTTCTGAAAAGGTTCTTCCTCTTCAGTCATTTTATAGATAACGTAATTAAATGTTGTATTTAAGGTTTATACTTATAAATTCTCTCAACGTTATTTTAATTACATTTTTTATGAAGTTCTGTTCCCCACTAAGTACTCACTTTCCTTGTTTAATTTCAAGCTTGTAAATCTCTTATTCTAGACTTTATTAAAATTATAAATTTATATAAATTATAAGAAAACGCGGTTCCACTGGTGGTTGCCTAAGGGGTTGTCCTTAAGTTTTTTTCGCCTGACAATATGCGACCTTTTACTTTCGTTTCTGGCCAGGGCCAAAACCAAAAGTTTCTGGTAACAATTGCAGCGCCACAAAGGTCAACCGACTTGTTTCCCCAACAGAAATGTTCTTCTTGACTTTCAGCGTTTTGACTCGGGTTATCTTTCTCTCTGGCAGAGAACAACCTTCAAGTCTGGAAGAAGAGCACCATTCCGCCCCCAACGCCCACTTCATCTTGGCTTTTCCATTGCCAAGACAACGTTTGCTTACGTACCCCCCACGCCTGCTTTTATGACAAACAAAAATTTATTCGTTTTCATACCCTCGCTTACGCTTAATAAATCTCTTTCTTCTGCGATTTTTCCACCCCGTCTTAATTGCGGAATTTCCCTGTCGCCAGCCATATCAGCCTTGGCAAAAGTTAGAATGATTCATATAACAATTTGGGTGTTTAGTGATTTATGCGGTGACAACGTGGCGTATGAGTAATGCCTCAGTAAGGACATTGCACAGATTGACACACTGTCAGCCCTGGACGGATGGATGGATGGATAGGAAAGGTCAAAAGTCAACAAAATGCCGGTAGTTCACTTTCATTGATTAATTTTCAATTGCATTAAAATTTAAAGCCAATTTCGAAAGCGTGCTTCCTTTTACCAACCACTTTGTACGTATTAATTCGATCGATAAATCCGTAAATAGCACTTACAAAACGCGCGACTTTTCAACGTCAGCGAATTGTGAAATACCCCACCTCCGCTCTTATGTAAAACTGTCGCCTCAGTGAGAGTGTCTTCCTTCCGTTAGAGCTTCCTACGCCCCTCCTTAACTTCCTGTGAGCTGTCAGTTCAATTGACTGACGAAAGCCCACTGCCACCCACCAACGCCCATCGGCCATAGCAGCTCAGCACCACCCAGCACTTGGCGTTTTGTAGCAAATGTCAGGACTGCGTCTGTGGGATCTCCAGAGTTGTCCTTGCACTTGGGAAAAAAAATCAGGGAAATAAGCTTTAAATTAAAATTAATATTATCAATAGAATATTTTATTTCTTAACGATTTGAAATGATACTGAATACCTTGTCAACCCAATGGATTTTATATAATTTGTGCCATTTCTTTTAGAACTCTAAGAACTAAATATCCTAACTCTCTTTGAAGTGATACTAAATACTTAGCAACCTTAGTGGATTGCTTATAATTTAATTAATTTCTTTAAGAACTTTAATTATAACTTTAATTAAACACTGTTTCCATTCCTTATCAAATATTTTCATAATTAAACGAATATCCAAAAAAGCCTTTAACTATAAAACCTTTCCATATATTTAATTTATCCTTAAGACATTATTAGGAGACATTTTTCCCTGTGCTGTCCTTCGAGCTGTTGTTATTTAGACCCTGTCTGTCAATAATACACACAGCAGAGCTCAAGCCCTTACATCTATTAAGTAAACAAACAGACAAAGCAAGTAAATATGGGGGAAAGTATAGGATAAATGTGCCATAAGCACTTGGGGCGGCCTATCGAGGACCGATGGAGCAGGACACAGCAGGCCAAAAATGGGATCGGCGGCTGTCAGGTGGCAAAGCTTCAGCCCGAGACAACAAACCGAATTTCGTTGACAGCCATTTTTGGGGAGCGTTTTTCGGACAGACAGAGAGGAGTCTTTTTGGGTGCACTCAACCATGGCAACTCATCCATTGCAACAACACCGCCGACGACGACACCAGGCTTTTGTCAATGTGGCATCGAAAGATACGATACGATTCGACTGCGAAAAAGATACTTTTCAGCTTGGTCTGCTCTTTGTGGCCTCATCATTTGTGAGTGACTGAGATGGGAAAGAGATACAATTTTTGACAGCTCCCTCCCCTCGGTAAAGTCAGACTTCATCGTGGGGGGGGGGCGGGGAGAAAAAGGGAAAATCCGACAAGGCCTAGGGGTTGTTAATGAGCTTTTCTTTGACAGCCGAATGAATGGGGTTCGAAAAACGGAATGGGTTTACAAATTGATGAAAGCCGAGTCTGATGATGGGTCCTATGTATGATTGAGTGATGATGAAGGGCGACAGCGTCGCATGGGTAAAGAATCAAGTGAAAATGAACACGGTAATGCGTAATTTAATTCACTGTCACTTCAGGCACTTCAAGAACATATATATGTATAGAATAACCACATTTGGATTATTATACATCTTTGGCGCCTCTAAACGGGTTATAAACTTGGTCGAAAAGAATGCCATTATTTGCTTTTAAAGCTCGCCGGCTCACAGGCACTTAGCAATAATTGAATTCCATAGTTGCACTTCCTTTTGCCTGCATATTTTCACTGCCCTACCAAAACTATTTGGCACACTAAACTCTGGGGGGTGTCCTCCCAGTCCCCAGCCCCCCGTAACACCCAGCCAAGCATCCCCTTTAAGTGCATTGCTAGCATAACTTTCATATTGCATTCGGCGCCCCCTCCTTTGGAACTTTGGAACAGTTGGCAAAACTTTTAGCTCAATATGCGACATTGGACGTCAAAAATTGCCCAAGCAGACAACCAACGAGGAAGCTAATAGCAATGATTAGGGATGGCAGAAATATTAAATCGATATTTAAAGCGATTTTTTTTTTTTATTTAACATTTTCCGGTTATTGATAATTATAGAAATTATAACGATTTTGTGGAAATTTTGGGAGTTCATACACCAATGCTAGGGTATTATATAAGGTATTTTTAAAGGTTTATTTTTATTTATTTATTTGTAATATTTTAACTTCGTACATTATCGATATTTTCGATAGTTCGACAAATTAATTTTTTATTTTCTTTTTTAAGCTACAAATATATATTCAGTTTACTCTTAGAACTATTACAATTCGTAAATATTATTTCAAGAAAATATTTCGATTATCCTATACATTTTTTTATATTTTCCTATAAAATATTCGATATTTTCGAGAGTGCGATATTTTCGATAAAATAGCAAGGTTGTCTATTTGGCATAAATCTCTTTACAAAACACCTATCTAGTGTTAATGGTGATGGCTTTTTCACATTTTCCCGGAAAAAAACCGAGACCGGGCTACACAGAAAAACCTCCATCAATAACGACAATAACCAGAGTGGATGGCTGTAAAAAAAAAAGAGTGCAAAAATGACCAGGTCGTTTTCATTCTTTTTTTCGCCTGCTTCGGCCTGTAGTTCACCTATTTGCCTAATTTTGTATTCCTCATTCAACGAGTTTTTCCAAGATTAAACATAATTACAGTGTGAATTATGGCAGCATCAATACCCATTAGCTCTCTCTCTCTCTCTCTTTCGGGCGAATTATGCATATTTGATATTTCTTGTTTTCGGAGCGGGGATGATGATATCTTTTTTGCTGTCTGGTTCAGGTTGATTATTATGTCACGCCTTGTTAATTAATTTTTAAACAATCTCTTTGGAGCCGCACATCTTCATCTTGCCTTTTCATTATGCATTTGCATTTGCCTTCCAATCTCCACTCACAATTATTCAAGCATAATGAAATGGAGTTGCATTTGAAAATTAGCATATTCCTCGTATTTTTCCGTCCATTTCTCTGTTTCTGTTTTTGTTTCCTCTTCTTTTTTGGTTGCATAACAATTTGATTTTGAGATTTGTGCTTTTTAACGCTTCGTAATTGGTACAATTTGCATTTAAATTTTACTTTATTGATCAATCAATTATGCACGGGGTGTTTCGTTTATGGAAAAGTGTTCAATTCGCACTGTTTCTAATTGACAATCTTGAATGGTTTTTTATTATTATCGGCGGCTCTCCAAATTTATGCACAACGGTCGTGGGAAAATGTCCAAGAAAATGAAACAGGCAACCCGACTTCGACTCCAGCTTACCCCGACGATGATATCATTCCGCCGGGTCTGCAACGGCTGCTGCTGTATCACAAGTCAATTATCATGTTATTTAGCAGCACTCTAATTCAATTTGCAAACAATCAAATTTGATTTTTGCATCTCAGTGATCATTTTCCCAGGGCGGCCGCTGAGCCAATTGCAACAGATTTGCTTGCATTCATGAATCATTTTTTGTACAGTTTAATACACTTAGAACCCAATAAACGGGGTTGTTTGTAGGGAATTTATGAGGTTCTGAATGTTAAATAAGTGATATTTAAGAGAACACTAAACTAGTATTAAACTTGGACTTCAAAATCATTTTGATTTATAGTATCTTCCTCTATAATTTTTTTAAGGAATATAACTGATATAAAATATTATAAATATCATTTTCATTTCATTGAAAAATATTCCATTTCATTTAAAACTTTCTTGCGACAAACATAAACCATTTATATAAACATTTTGTATATTAAACTGGCTATACTAGCAGTTTACAATCAATTTAAGCGATTCATTCACGATTTTCCTGCTGATAAAACGAGCAAGATTTTTTGTTATTTCAGCAGTTAATTCACTACAAACCCCGCTGAACTTTTGTGGCCCTAAACATCAGGCCACTAACGACATTATTGCACAACGCCGAGTCATCACAAAATGCACTTCTCGCTCTCCCATTTCTGTCACCTTCAAGGGCCACGTAATTTGCAACGTGCATATTGACGCTGAAATTTCAATTGAAAGCAACAAAAGACAGCTCACAATCGAAGGGGGAAAAACGCATAGAAAGAGAAAAATAAAAAAGAAATAATATAACGCAAAATGGGGATGGCAAATATAAACAAAATACAACAAAAATAAAGGCAAACTTGACCCTAATACTCGAAACGTTGCAAAAAAAAAGCGAAACAAAAAGCCAACAATAAAGGAAAATGTGAGGCAACAAAGCGCCTTGTTAGATAAGACTTTTAGTGTTTTCCGCAAAGGTGGGCAACGCCAATTTCATGGATAAATAAACTGAACCAATAATGACATCATTACTTCTTCGGGGGCCTTAGTCATCTTATCACGCTTTGCATGTCAAGAGGGATTTTCACACACTATATCCTACTTATAGTATATATAAATCATAAGGCAACTTATTTTCTAATTAATATGTTCCATTTATCCCCACCAAACATCTGTATGTTAATTTCCTGCATTCTCTACAATGATTTATTATTTATTCAACACGCTCTTTGGATTATGCAAAATACATTTACCACTGCCGCCTACAAAATAGCTTAATCCCTCGACTTGCAAAAAAATACAAAATTGTTTTAAAATGAAAAAGTACCACAATTTATTTCCGGCGCCCACAGCGAAAATTACATTGACCAAAAAATAAAATTGTTTACTTGGTTTACGCTCTACTGCGGAGTTATGCCAAAAAAGCCAATGCTGTGGGTTCTTTTTTCTGGGTTTTTACTGTCAAAAGTCAACAAATGCTCGTCAGTCTCTGCGTCAACGGATAACCACATGGCATCCACGTCATTATCATCCTCATCAGCATCAGCTGCGGCCTGAAGTTATCAGTAGAAGTGATTTTCCTTATCTCTCCGAGGGCACAGAAATATATATATTGAATTCCAGCTAAGAGTTCATCAACTAACTACAGTTTTGATTAAGGAAAATTGCAATTCAGAAGATGCTAAGTAATTTTATTACAGGATATTGTACACTACAAATTCAGATGTTACATTTAGATTTTTTAGACCCTTAAAGCAAGAATACAAATAATTAACCACTTCTTTTAAACTCTATTAAATTGATGAAAATTTAGACTATATTGAAGCAGATTTTCCTTGCTGAAATATATTTTTTTAGCGGAAATTCATGTATAGTAATTATATATTAATATATAAGAGAGATAGTATAATTTTTCCTTGTGCACTATACAAATGAAACCAATTATTTAGTAATTGAAACTATGCAGCTCTAAATTAACACCAAGTTGCCATTTCTAGACATTTTCCTCACCGACTTTTCCTCGATATCCTGTTCTGTGTTGTCTGTTCTAAAAAGAGCTTCATCTACTGCTCTTTTCCCTCGAGCCATGCGCCGCAAATTAAATATAATTTAATTGTGATTAAATGGCGCTGCGCAATTATGCTTTAACATTGTTGATCAAGTTATATTTCTTTTGCCAAGTTGCAAGTTTTTACCCCGTTTTTTCTACGCTTTTTTCTTCCTCCTCCGTGGCTAATTTACTTTTGCACTTCATGCCTGTCATGGCAACAGTCGCTTTGTGTCGGTTTAAGTGCACCTTCTCCTTCTCCTCCTCCGGATCTCCGGTTGTCAGTATCTCTTGTCTCTGTGTCTCCATGAAACGCACTGTACATTGGAGCACAATCTCATTGCTCATTCTTGTTCTGGTTTAATTGTCAACGCTAATTGCGCCAAAGTGCGAACAAGGCGGGCATTTGCAATGACAGTTTAGACTGATGGCTAAGATATATGTGTACATATATGTGTATCAATATGGCTGATATGATTTGATGGCCAACAAGTGCCACTGAATGGTGCCTAAGGCGAGTGTGATTCGATATTGTTTGTCCTCCGGGCAACAGGCACTGCATCCGGCCTTGGCTACGCGAAAATTTTGTTATCACAGCTGTCCCACCTGCGACCTTGTGTCCACTTTCCACGGAAAAGCAATCAGGCCTCTCACTTGCAGAAAATCCTATATCCTTTTAAAACTATATTGCCAAGAAATAATATAAATATTCCTTAGAAAACTATTTTTGAATTTTGTAGAGTAACTTTTATGGCTATCCTATCATATCTTATCTTATCTTCTTTATCTTTAAATATCTAATATATTTTTCCCAGTGTCCTTGCATCCTGTCGTTGGCTTCACCATCATGAACGCCTCTTAAACTGGTTAAATGGGCGTAGCAAATATTGACATGGTTTTTGAAGCCTCCTCCTCCTTTTCTTTAAGTAAAAGTAGGTTGCTGTGGTCAGGTGGCAGTTTTCAGTTGTCAGTTTTCAGTTTTCAGGTGTGTGCAAGTGTGTGCTCGATAGCTAATCCACTTTCATGGCTAAATAATGCGTTCTGTGGCTGCGCCACTAAATGCTTTCTAGTTCTTTGCACTGCTGCCAAGGGTGAAGGGACAACGAAGCCAATAATGATGGATGAAAAGGTCGATAAACCAAAAAGCAAACACTTTTATGGTTTGTTTGGTTTCGTCTTAAGTTGGGCTTCAGTCCACATATGATACGTGTATGAAAGAAAAAAGCTAGACAAAAAGGTCAAGATAAATTCCAACTCAATTTGAAGGGTAGTTTCGTTAGAATAAATTCTTATCCAAGACTCTCAACTTGTGTATTCAATTTGGCAAAGTGTTTTTGGTGTTTGACACGTTCTTGAAGGATGAAACCTCTCTACCCATGTCTTCTTTTTCTTTTGAGTGTAACTCCTTTTGATTTAAGAGTTGACATCACTTGACTTATAGAACAAACCGACCAGAAGCCCCTATGCGTGATGCATTATTCAATTACTTGCGAGTGCGTTTGACTGTGGGACATCAATCATACGCCACGTATCCTGAATATTAATAATTCACATTATTGGTATAAATCAAGCGGATGCGGTCATGATATACTATATGAAAAATCTCTGGGACTGTCGCTCACTTAACTGACACAGCAGACTGGTCAAGTTTCAGGCGGCGGGTGGAGTAATCGCAGAATTAATAATTAATTAATTAACTGGCCAGGCCAGCCATCGGAACGCTTGCAAATAACAAGAGAGTCGCATGTACAATTTCCCACTACTATTTTCAAGCAGCAGCCATTTCCCCGCGCTTTTCCGCGCGTGTTTACATCATAAATGTTCAACAACAGTGCGAGATAATGAGACAACAAAAAATAAAACAACTTGCCGCATTTGGCCATGACTGGGTGACTGTGAGTTCAATATATAAACAATATCTGTTAAATTAATAGGAGGAAGGAGATCTACATAAAAATTAAAATAATATTTAACAGCATTTAAACGGGCTTCGTGTTGCTGCTGTTCTTTTGTTTTTATTTTATGTTAAAGTAAATATTTATTTTTGTTTAATTATTAAAATATCATACAACAATTACGTTTAATGTAAGGTTTTTCCCTCATTGTTACTTGTTATTTTCAAGGCAGTAAATAAATTAAAATATTGCCATCCCAGTAAAAAGTTAACTATTTTTTTTCCCGCAGCTGTTAAAATGTATTTATAAACACACCATGTAGCGGGTGTAATAACACAAAACAAAATAATAATGACGAAGAGTGCAACTCATTACGGAAATATATGGCGGGCAAGAACCTGAACCTGAACTGAGCAGAGTGTGAGTGGGTAGAGATCAGATAAATGTGGCTTTACAATCAGAGATCTCGCTACGTATGGGCTCGACAAAATGCGAATTGAAAAACATAATAGTTTCGCTTTTATATAAATCAAGATGCAACCGATGCTAGGTGGCGCTTTCTGGTTTCAATTTGTCGCGGCTTAAGTGGCAGAAAGTTTTCTGGCTGCTTTTCACTCTCTTCTCGCTTTTGTCAAATAAACAAAATTGACACCCACAGCGGAAGTTGTTGTGTTTTGACTCGCAAAAAGCAAAACTCAATTAGATAGCGAGTCTGTGATGCGATATCGCCAAAGATTGACACTGACAAGGGAACGCGGGAGGTGGGAATGGAAATATGGAATGGATATTCGTGTTGGAGATGGAAAAAATACCAATAAATGGATATTGTTCCGATAGTACAAAATATTTTGGATAGGAAAAATAAATATCTTTGATTTTTTGTTCTGAAATTTATGAAATAAATATCAAGGTACATGTGTTGTTAGATATTCTATAATTTGTTATCTTTAAAAGATGAGAAAGTCTGGTTGTGCAAAAAACAAGTTCTCCTTTCGTTTCGATATATTTGTAACGATTTTTTCGATACACATACTTCATTTACATTAGAAAATATCGATTTAAAATCATAATTGTAACAACAAATTCTTCGATATTATTTTATTTATCAATGTGCGATGTTATTTTACCGATATGTCTTACTTTTAACTCTGAAATATCGATTCAATATGTTTTTTCAACTCTATTTATGTAGACTTTTTATTTCCAAACTATATTATAGAACATTTATTCACGATCCTCTCTAGTTCAAATAGAGATTTTGATTCAATGGTCTGGTGGGGGGAGGCGTATATGAGGTCACGTCACTCCACGTTGACCCCAAAGGCACGTGCCTGAACTACGAGATTGCGCATACGCCTCGTTGCCCGCTTTAGTAGTTTCGCCTTGGCTCTTGCCATCAAAATTGATATAATAATTGTGAAAATCCTCCGCTCCGAGGGAAGTTGCCCTCGCTAACATGCAAATATCGAGGGGGGGAACGAAGGGAGGCCAAAGTTCAAGCGCAAAACCGCTTGACATTTACCATATGCCATACCACATACACGCACAAAGGTCTCCACAAAAAAAAAGGAAAAAAAAACTGGCATAAATACTGTTAAACGTCCCATGTCACACAGGTTAAAAAGCGAGCTTTTGGCCAAAAGTAAAAGTTTTCTATGCAACTTGTTCACTGAAAGAAACTTTAAATTTAAAATTAAAACTAAAAGTATAGTTTTTGTCGAGACATTTTATGAGGTTTTTGTTTACTACAAGATATACTGTATTTATAAAATGAGTTATACTTCCTAGAAACTGTTTAGGTACTATAATTTTGATTGGTCCTCAAATGGTTATTTATTATGAAATATAGAAAATAGATATTTTCTCTCAATGCACCATAAGCATAAATATATTTTTCGGTGGTCATAGAGCCTGCATCATTTTTGGAATATTAAGTATACGCCCGCTGGTCCGCAAACAGGTGGCCTGGCAACTGACCAATGCCAACGGGCTGTCGATACGCTGGAGAAGGAGGAGTACCAGTTGGATCCTCCTCCAGCTGGGCCACTGGATGGCCAATTATGGCACGCACTCATTAGTGCATCCCTCTTGTGCCCGCATGCCGCATCCCGGACTGCGTTTACCGTTGGGCAACCTCGTAAACCAGATAATGCCGGTGCCGCAATTCTGTTTCTGCTTCTGTCTGTTTCTGGCTTTGGCTTTGGCTTTAGCTTTGGCTCTCCTGCCGTTTAATGAGCTTTGTTGCCAGTAGTTTTTGTTGTTATTTCACCCGACATGTGGAGCAGCAAATAGCCCGTTCCGTTCCCCGTCTGGCAGTTCCTCGTACCACATTCCCATTTCCATTCCCACTCCCAAATCCCCAACCCATCCCAAATCCCCGCCAGGTTTTCCACCCAATTACTGGTGTCTGTGTGTGTACAGCTCGGTGACATGCTCCGCCATCTGCAGTTGGTCTCGTTGCGATTTTGCAGAGTGTAACCATGGCACGGGTTGTGTTTTTTTTTTCATCTCTGAATAAGGTTTTTCTTAGTGTTTAATTAATTTGAAGAATTTCTTATGAAATATATATTTTAAACTGCACAGGTTGGTTGTTTTTTAATCTATAAAAGTAGTTTTTTCTTAGTTTTTTCTAATTTTTTATATTTCTAATGAACGATATATTTTAAACTGTATTTTTGTGAAAATTGAAAAAGGAATAATACGGCTCAAAGGACCAAATCATAAAGCTGAACGATTAGAAAAAAATAGAACAAACTATAACCTATTAGTAGTAAAGTTCCTAAAAACTCTTTTTGTTTACGATTTCAAAAATAAGCTTTTTAAAAATAAAAAAATCTGGCAACTATATAGACTTTATATATATATCTTTAATACTTTCAATAAGCATTTACTTGAATATATCCACTGTGCCACATTTTTTTAACTGACCCATCGATCTGGTGCTGCTGCTTCTGCTTCTCAACACTCAACACTCAACACTTAACACAGGCATCTCAACAGCTGAGCAGCACAGCCTTATGTTTCCCCCTTTTTCTAGCCATGTCTTCCCCTCCATTTTCCATCTCCATTTCCATTTCATCTTCAGAAGCAGCAGCAGCAGCAGCGTCGGCATCTCCGGCATCTTCAGCTTGTTCAGCTTTTACGCCTTGTGGCAGTTACCGTTGCTGCAGCAGCAGCAGCGACAGCACCGACAGCAGCACGTTTTTCGTTTTGTTTTGGCTATTTTGTTTTGATTTCGCTGCTTCTAGCCGCCTCACACACTCGCGAGAGCCGCAATACACACAGATACACACGACCACAAAGAGCGTGCACACAGATACTGGCTCGGTTTTTGTTTTAATTCTTTTGCTTCGCCGAGTAAAAGATAAAGAATGAAAATATACAACGAATGCGACGAACTCAGCGACGCCGCTGCCAGCTTGCTGAGTTCTAGATACTTTTGTCTAGCGCTCGTCGCTCAGTCGCAAAAACGTTTAGCGCCGAGACGGACGGAAAACGCTTGGGAAATTACTGAACAAAAAAAATACAATATAGAAATAGAAGAAATAAAAAGCGTAGCAAAAATACGGGAAATTGTGAAACAGAAACAACAGAAGACAGAAGACGACACGACGTCCGTCGAGTGTCTCTTGTTGTAAAGTTGACGCGAGTGAAAAGCGCTTTTCTATTTTCGCCTCAAGTGCAGCGGCAGCAGCAGCATCATCAGCAGTCAGCCTCCTCTGCAGAAATCTTGCCCAAAAAAATCCTCACAGCAAGACGGGGGAACAAAAAAAAAATAAGCACTAGGCGCGTGTGTCTGTCTTACTTTCTAAAATAAAATAAAAATAAAGTAAAATAAGAAAATCCGCACGCAAAATCGGCGAGAAATAGAAGCCAATTCGGGCCGCGTTTTTAGGCGTGCCAATTTTAGCCAGGCTTCGTTTTTCTGTTTGTTTTTTGTAACGACAAAAAATGCTGGCCCTCAAGGAGTGCTTAATACGCGAGGGTGTCCTCAACTTGGACATCAGCCCCGATAAATATACCCGGCCATATTATCTGAACGGCAGCAGGAGCATCGGCTGTATGGATATTCCCCGATATCGCAGTTAGTATCTACGGCATGCCTTTGATAGCTGATATCTTTCAGATATGCAGTGTGTGTGTTTGTTGAGATAGTTTTGTGAGGGTGAATAATAGCGAACACTGTGTAATTTTGTTAGACATAGTTTGAATTTGATAAAAAGAATTACATTTTATAATCAGACTAAGACAACATTTAATAAATATGACGAAAAATAGCATAGTAACTGTTTACCAGCCAGATTTTCGACATAAATGCCTCTAGACATACTAGAAATACGTTTCATGTTGTAATATTTATAGAAATCGAAATTCCTATGTGTAAAATGCGCAATGCAATTATTTACAATTGTAAATAAGTAAATTTAATTAAAAGATAATCTCTGTAGGAATTTACTGCCAGCTGAATCAGTCTTTATCAATCATTTACCCAATGCGTGGACTAATTTATTGTATGCCCCCTTTATATTTCATTGTCAAGTACCCACAATATTTTTCCTTAATCTGAAAAATGTTTAGCAGCTGAAAATGAGTAGATAAATAATCACTCCTATTCTATTAAATTTGCACATGTCCCCTTAATTTCCGCTAAATTTGATCCGACTTTTTCTCTGTACATTCATTGCTGTAGCACCTTGTAGACTCTGGCCCCCCGAAGAATCACTTTTCATGACGATTTGTTATTTTTAAACGATGGCGTCGTCCGGCCGACCAGTTGTCCAGCTATCTTGGCGATTTCCTATATACAAAATTTTTTCCAATGGATTATTGTTTAATAACTGTTAATGATTTGTATTGCCAGCAAAAAGGTGTTGTTTGGGGTATTGTCTGACGGTTTTTTATTTCTTCTATGTTTTGTTTCAAAGTTTTGTGATAAAAAGTGGAGGGAGACAAGTTAACCGAACCCGGACTCCCCGAAAATGATTGTGTCATTTGTCTACGAAGATTGAGATTGTTTGTGTTCGGTGTTCCTTTTGTCTTTAACTCGAGGTTGTTAGTGGGGACCCTGCTTTTATTTCATTTTGATTGCTTTCAGATATTTCCCTCTGCCAATGTCTTGATGTATGGCCATTTTATTTCATTTGTTAAGGGCTTAAGTGCCAAAGCGACCAGCGCCAACCTGCTTTATAAAGTTGTTCATTCCCTTCGATCAGAGGTCATTTGTGTACGACGACCTGTTATCCAATAAATGGGAAGAGAACGAACGAAAGATACTTTGGCCCCAAAAGCGGATTAAAGCAGGCCCCCTGCCCTTTCCCCAACGATGGCTATCAATAAAGTAATTTACTTTTGGGGGAATTAATTTGTATTTAGAGTGATTTACCTTAAATGATTTATACAGTCGCTTTAGCTCGAAGCGAGATTCGATTCGGAGATTGACGGACAACTGTAATTGATAGAAGTTGGCTCGCCATTTGATGGAAACAATTACATGACTTT
>JAEIIH010025143.1:0-13885 GCA_018904745.1 Drosophila orosa
ACTAAAATTGTAAACATAAATTAATTAAATACACAAATAAGTATAGCTGCATGCACGCGATTTCTTCTTTAGCGGAGCGCCTCGTAAATTTGCGGCGGTTTCGCAGCCCCGACAGGGTAATTTCTTTTGAAGGCTGCTGGAAAAATTCCTTGAAAATATTCTGCAAAAATTATGTAAAATGCCTGGCACAGCAAAATATATTACCGTCGTTGTGGTGGCTTCAACAATAAATAAAGCGGGACCAGCGCGGAAGCCTCCAGCCTGGAAAAGTTTCTCCAGAAAATAATGTACTTTAAAACCACAGTCCAGACAAGTTGGACCCCGGCCTTAATTAGGGCCAGGATATGCCCTGCCCCAACATCACCATCGGCTGTTGGCCAGCTATCAACTGGCCTCACTGCAGCAGGAGACCTGACCAGAAAATGTTATCACAATGTTTTGACAACTTCCTCGACACTTTTTGCATCTCACCTGATTGTCGTTGGCGGAAATATATTTCCCCTCCTTTTTTACTTTCTGTCAGCCGCAAATGTGTCGTGGAATTCTCAGTTTTCCCTTTCAGTTTTCAGCAGTTTTTCAAAGTCTTCTTTATACTGCGGCCGTATTTGCTGTGGCCTCGAGTTTGCTTTCCCATTTTTTTACGTTTGATTTATGGTACAACCGTTTTTTTCGGCTCCTGAAACTAAAAAACTATGCATATGTACCATAAACAAATACAAAGCTAAAGTCCACACCCCAAAGCAGGCCCATTATTATCAGATTGCAGAAGCGACTTTAAAGCTGGAATTAAAGGATAACATGCCAATCTATTTGGTTATTCGAATTAAACGGTAGTTGCTAACTGTCTGACAGATTTATTGGAAAATTATAACATTGTCTTTAAATTGCCACACAATGAACGAATAAATTCCTTCAATTTATTGAGCTCCAACAAGATAGGCAATCTCTAGCAACAGCAATTAAAGAATAAATTTAAGAGTTTATCTCTACATTGGATTAAGCTTTGTATCCATCAATTTAATATAATCCTTAAATACGAAGCTTTTGCATTGAATTTCAAAAGTTTATGGACAATCAAAAATAGTATTTACAGAAACAATAAATGCCAAGTGACGATTAAACTGAATTAGCCAACAGTATATGTCGGCCTTTGTTAGGTCAATCCAGGTACAGATATTTCCCCTACAGGTAGCCATAATTTAAATTAAAACTGACATTGCCAACTCGATACACATTAAACAGTCAATTATGTCCACATGTGTATATGTACACACGTTCTAATAATGTGAAAGCTTAGTCGTGATGCGCTCTCTACGGTAAACATCCGCCTGCCAAACCCATTCATAATGCGGTCCTTGTTTTAGGTCATTAAAAGCATATCACAGGTGGCAGGCGCAGGCCATTCATTAAATGTTGGCCCCACTACAGTTTCGTGTAGGCAAATATTTTTCCAGGGAATCCATGATGTGTGAGGGGGGGTGTGCTTTTAGCAAGCAGACTATTGGTTGCAACACTGCCTGCGGTGCAACACTTCCTGTTTATATAAACAAACACGTCAATGTGTCTGCCTGCCGTACACAGTCCCTTCGGGCCCCGTCCTGTTCCTGTCACACACAGGTCCCCTTGGGTCCGCCCTTCACTTTCCAGCCCTTTCACAGAGCACAAAATTCTACATTAGCTCGACAAGGTTTTAGATAGCAATAAAAAAGGAAGCAGCATTCCGTGCGGTGTTGCAACTAGGAAGTGCCTTTATACACATTGTACGGACGATTCGTATGCGATGGATAACGTTCACATAACCAGATTTCTTTTCCTTTGCTTTGATTTCTAATTTTGGTATTTTGTTTAGTGTCATTAGCACATATTCGGGGAAAAAATATCCGCTGATAAGATTTAATATTCCATACATAGCACACTCGTCGCGCCTGTCACACTCAGATCTGTGGGCTCTGGCGACGCATTAATTATCCTTTGAGACCACATCGATTTATCCTTGGCAACGCATGGATTATTGCCAGCAAGAGGGCCTCTCCCTCCCTACCTCCATCCCTCCATTCTGCAGAGTTATGTAAAAGTTGTGTAATAATACAATTAAGCACTTTCATGCTGAACGCTGCGTTTGATTAACAGAAATTCCAAGTCAGCCAAGTGAAAGTCTTTCACCAGGGGGAGGACTTAACGTACCTTCCCCTGGCGCCAGCTGAGAATGGCAATGCGAAGAGAATGCAATTTAATTAAAAGGAACGAAATTTCATTTTATTTTCATTTATCGTGAGGAGAAGAAATGTAGTACATAGTAGGTGTCTGCGGGGAAATGCTGCAAATTTTAATTTTCGGCAAGTTATTTTCCGGAATTTCCCATTTATTTAGAGTTTGAAAACTGACTGAACACGAGCTAATCGGAGTTCAAAGAATTTCAGGATTAATAAATACTGAAAAAGAAACGTGACCACAGAATACAAACCGTTTTCGTTTAGCTATCTTAGCTTTTGTGTGCAAGTTTAAGCACCTCAATTGCCCCCAGAACCACGCTTCATTAAATATCGCTTATACGACACGTTGCGCTTCTTCGGTCCGCTAGACACTCGAGAGTTGATGAAGCACTTGAAGCACCAATGGCCGACTATTGAGCCATTGCCACGACTTATATTGTTTGTGGGACCATTAAATTTTTTATTTTCAACTGCAACGTAGCTAGGAGAAATTCATTCCGGGCTTTATGGCCAGCCACGTGCTGCTGCTGCTAATTGCCACTGCAAAAACTATTATCAAATTCTGTCTTCCTTTCATTTTTGCCAAGTGGACTATAAATAAACACACAGGGTCGAAAACCATAGCATCGACTTTAACTAAATGTTGAACAAAACTTGTTCCCCTTTTCTTTTGCCTGCTCGTCAGGCTTTTTTCCCTCTTTGTGCGTCACCGTACAAAAAGCGAGTTGAAATGATTGAAGTGAAAAGTTTGCACACAAGTTAAGCGAAGTTTTTAAGCACAAAGCCAGAATAGAAAACTAGAGTAAGGACGGCCAAGTGCCAAAGTTGTCAGCCAAAACGATAAACGGCAATTAACTCAATGAAACCGAGTTTAAAATTTATGAAAAATTTAAGGGATAAGCTGACACCCGCAGTTCCCAAAATCAGGCAATGTCCTTCTGAAAGGACCTACTCCAATATAGCTTTATTATCGATGCGCACGATAAGGTGAATGTCGATTCACTTCCTCATCCGCTGAAGTGGACTCAATGGAACGTAGGGTATTCGGTGCTCGGCGGCGATGTCGGAAGTTCGGGTTAGGCCAAAGCACAGACTTGTGGCCGGAAGTGTGCACGTTGGTAACTGTGTTAGTGCAAGAAGGAGGGGCAGTGGTGTAAGTGCTTTCCCAAGCAAATTGCCAATGTAAATGTTGCAGCAACCAGCAGCAGCGGCAACAACTAAATGCGGCCCACAACAGCTGTGTAAACAGCGGCAGCAAAGGCAACAACGACACCAGCACACAGTGGACAGTGGACAAAAGTGGCTTGCTTACTGAAATATTTGTGCCTTATTTAAGACTCTAAATATTACATATTTTTCATTTATATATTCATAAAAACAATTTGATAAGACAATGGTAGCTCCTTATTAAGTAATATTTCACCGAACATAACCATTATTCCACGAAAACCTGCCAGATTGTTTGCCAGTTTAAACACAATTCATTCGAAATTAACCTTAAAATCATAAAAAATACAATTAGTCCGCAAAGAATTTTCATGACAGCTAACCGTAATTCGCTTCTAAGAAGAAATTAATTCGCTTTTCAAAGTTAAAGCCACAGTCCGCCTGTTTAGGCAGAACTCCACCCACTGTGCAGGGCAATAAGAGTATTTGCTGATGACGTCAAAAGACTCGCAAACTCACACACGCTCACACTCGCACACAAATGCAAATGCACCCCTTCTCCTCGCGCCGCTTTCCCACGAAGCAGACAACTCAACTAACGGGAACTCAACTCTGCAACGGAAAAGCAACGCAACCAAAATGGCCGCAACGGCGCTTCCTGGTCGCCGTTTTGCGTTTTGCTGAGGCACGCGCGATTTGATTTGATTTTATTGCTCCGCCCACACTCACAAAGGATATTATGTCCACGAGCAAACGTTTGCAGCGACCGAAGTGCCGCCATCGCGATGATTCTAGTATAAAGTCGGACTGGGGAAATAGCTGAACCTCTAGCGGAAATTAGGGGAAATTAGTGAAGTTTCTTTTTAGGGCTTTATGAAAAATAGTAATAGTTTAAGGTCTTTTAGGTAATCTCTTATAAATTCAAGCTAGGTATCAGCAATAACATTTAGAAACATAAGTACATATATTCATGAAGAATATAGCACAGGAAGTTAGGTATTTCCAATTTACAGATATAGAGAAAGTCATTGCTTTGCGATCTATTCACCTCCACCTCGAGTTATTCCTGTCTTCCTGGCTTACTCTTTGCATCCATCTATCTGCCTCTGGTACTGTTTACTTATTCTCATCTTGTGACAGCAAATTAGTGTCGCAAAGAAGTGCTTTCTGTGCTCAGTGGAGCGCTCCTTTGCGCCTTCATCCTTTCCCTCCCGGCAATCTTAGCCCGCGCCCACATGGCGTATGCTCAACGCCCGTCTAATTAGTGTATTATGCACTTGCAATGTGAGAAACAGCCGACTCATCCGAATGCCTTTATGCCTTTGCTCCACTTACAGGCGGACAGACATCTCTTGCCACTTGCAACTGCAACAGGAGCAGAAGGAAGCCACAAAGACCACAGCAGCAAAAGCAGCAGACGAGCCAAGCGGAGCCGAGCCGAGCACAATTGCCAAGCGTGAAAGCGATAGAGGCACGCCGGAGTTGTAGAGCAACGCCTTCACATTGGATTACGCGCAGTTTTACTTTAGAGCGGCGCCAATTAGTGGCCAACAGCAGCAACAACAGCGCCAGCAGCAACACCAGCAGCTCGTGCAGCAGCAATTGCTGGCCCAGCAGCAGCAGCAACTGCAGATCCAGCAGCTGCAGCAACAATTGCTGCTGCAGCGACTCGAGCGGGAGTTGCAGCAGAACTACGCGGCCCTCAGACAGCGCTGGCTCACCGGCTACGAGCAGGAGCAGCAGTTGCAGCACCACCAGCAGCTCCAGCAGCTCCAGCATCTCCAGCAGCTCGAGCAGCACCAACAGCTCCAACAGCACCAGCAGCAGTACAGCTACTACTTCAGTCGCGGCAGCACAAGCACCGGCACCGGCAGCGGCCTGGGTCTGGGACTGGGCCTGGGCTTCGGTCTGGGCAGCGGCAACCTAGCCAGCTGGTACCACCTGCCCTCCACCTCGGCCCACATCTACATCGGCACCACTAGCAGCAGCAGCGGAGGAGCCGGAGGTGGTGCGGATAGCACTGCCTACCCGTATCCGTACCGCAGCTTGGGCACCTATTCCGGCGGCGGCTATCCGGCGGCGGCGCTTATAAACTTCGATGCCTCGCCCACCCCACTGCTAGCTTCAGCGGGAACCTCGCCCGGCTACCTACCACCGCTAGCCGTTCCGGCGGCCTTGCCGCCACCACCGCCGGCGCCCAGTGTAGCCACCGACTACTACTTTACCAGCCGGAGTACACGGACTGTTCCGCCACCGCCGCCGGCACCACCCACGCCGGCAGCAGTAGCAGCGTCAGCGGTAACAGCGGTATCGGCGGCAGCAACAGCAGCCGCCAGACTATCGCCGTTCCGGGATTATAGTGCGGCGGAGGAGCTGCAAGCTGGCTATCGCTACAAGGCCACGCCCCGAAGGCGGTACGACGCCTACGACAACTACGGCTATCTGCCGGGCTTCGCCAGCACCACCGAAGACGAGGAGGACCTGCTTGAGGACTGCCTGCCCCAGGCGCTGCTCTCCACCGACTGTTCGAGTCTCGAGGACGTGCGCTTCTTCCACCTGCAGGAGGAGGACGAGGACGAGGACGACGAGGAGGTGGCCACGCAGCTGGCGCACATCCTTGACCTGCCTGACTTTCTGCATCCGTACGGCGGCAGCGGCCGGGACGGCCTGCACAGCCACAAGACGCCGCCGCAACACGAGTACCAGACGGAGCACGGCTCAGCCGCAGCGGGAGGGGCAGCAGGAGGGACGGGCGAAGTGGGAGGCGGGAGTCATTCGCAGCGCATCTCGGAGGAGCAGCGTTACCAGCCCTACCAATACCAACAGCAGCACCAGCATCAGCAACACCAGCACCAGCCGCTTAATCAGCAGCATCAACAGCAGCGGCAGCAACAGCAGTCGCAATATCCGCAGCAAGGTCAGCAGTTCCAGCAGACGCAGCAGCAGCAGGCGTACCACTCGTACCAATATCCTTCGCAGGACAGCTGCGAGGGCTTCAACCACTTCGCCACCAACGCCGGCAGCTGCCTGGGTAATCAGAGAATGATGGTTAGCAAATTGTGGAACAGCTGCTTCCCGGAGTTCACGCCGGACCATGTGCATCGGCACAACTTCTATCTGTGTCAGGTGAGCCACTATGCATCGGTATTGTCTATGAAAGTTAATATTTATTTTCATTTAATGTTTGGAACGATGAACAGTGCATGCATATTTATATATTTTTGTTATTTTTAAGAATTATAATCAGGGGGAATGTCATAAAAAAATATTATTTATGTTGGTTGAAAATCTGAAATTTTTATATTTATACACGGGGTAATAGATTAGGCGAATAAAAAAATTGGTCCATGAGATAAATTTATTTTATATTATCAAAAAAAAAAAGCTTCCATTATGTGCTAAATGTTTTTACTTTTATTTAATTAATCAGCCACCATTCTCGTTGTATAATTCGCCTTGATTCGAATGACTTTACACTGTAAAGTAATGTATACAGTCTCCAAAAATGTATCTGATTACTAGCTTAGGTACGGCCAGGTCGTAGGTCATCACTTTAAACGCTATAGAACACTTTTAAGTCTTGTATCCCAGGTGTAAACTGGAGTGCGACTTTTACAATAATCTTTCAAAGCAATATGAATGTGTTGTGAGTGTTTACGGTCTTTTATGAACATTCACAGTTATTAGGAGCTAAAAAAAGTGACCGGAAAGAGCGTTATCTCTCTGAAAACGGTCGTAGAAAATTTTCTGCGTCTAACCTGACAGATATTTATTATGAAAACCCCTCTAAAAAGAAGCATTAAAGTAACCCGTTCCCAGAAAGTATTCCAAAAACGCTCTGCACTTTTCGGGCTCATAATTAATAGCACTTTCAGCTTTGCTACTGGGGTCACTCAGACTTTCTTATTAAATCATTAGCTACAGCAAATTTGTTTTCAATTATGACACATTTTATATTTATCTTATTGAAATAGTTGTCACCTTAACATCCGATCCGATTTACAAGAATTAAACAGTCAAAACGCCAGAGTAAAATTGTCAAGTAATATATATTCAGATTGTAGTCTCGTAATGGGCCATAGTGCTGTCGAGTCCCCAAATGCTGTGTGAGTATCGTAAATAAGTTTTTATAGGTACAACTTAAGTTCATACACTCCCGGGTTGAGTTAAAGCAAAATTATTCTGTCAGCAAACTCATCAGCTTATTCAGTTCGGATCAACGATCGAAAATACGAGGATGTTTGCGTGTGACGCTAAAGAGCCATTCATAGGATTTTACACACCACAAAAACAAAGAATTGTAATACAAATTTAATTCAGCACTACTTTTAATATACTTTACCTATTTTTATAAATATGCAACTAATCAGAACGTAACTATACCTGTTATGCTAAACGAATTAGTGTCTTAAGTGTCAAATAATGCTAAGTGAAAAGTGACTCGCCCTCTGATCCTCACTGTAATACCAATTTCTCCTCAGTGGCAACGCAACACTCAGGTGCGGATCGTGTACCTCTTCTACCGCTGGATCACGGCCATCACCTGTCTGGCGGCGCTGGTCTGCTCCTTGCTGGACATCGGCCGCACCGAGGAGCACTTCGAGCACCACTATGCCAAGTGGTGGATCTACCTGACCCACTGGGGTCTGCTCTTCTGCACCGTGCAGGCCTGGCTGGCCGCCTGGATCGTCACCCAGGGCATGATGGTGGAGCGGGAGGACTTTGAGATTGTGCGCCAGGCGAAGAAGAGTCGTCTGCACCACCTCTACTGGGTGCTCTACACCTGTGCCACGGTCTACGCGTTCATTGTCACCATGTGCTATTGGCTTCTGGTACACAATCCAGGTGAGGAACTCACACTAAACTTTCTCAGACTACAAGCTATTTTTTAAAATTAGTAGATTACTACATTTTATTCAAGACAAGTACAGTCTATTTAATACACGGCCTGGTCCTTCATTAAAAGTATCTAACAATCGAGGACACGTGCACCTGTAAAGTAGAGGAAATAAGATTTAATAGGCTTAAATAAATGACTGACGTCTTCGGATCTTACGTATAACATTTAAATTATTAAAAACAGCATTTAACGCAAGACATAAAACGACTATTAACGCAAACTGATCTGCACTATTGCCCCTTGTCTTACGCAAACGGAGTTCAAGGGTTTACTCCAGCTAAATGTCAAATGTTTTGCTGGGTACGTTATAAAAAAGGTCAAATGACAAAAGCTACTCGCCTAAAATAAGCGATTTTTAGAGCGACGACTGTGACGACAAAGCAGATCTACTTTAAGTTTAAGTTCATATATGCGTTCGTAAAAAATGTATATATTTAACACCCGTAGTGCAAGATATTGAATTGATATTGAGGGATATATTATTAGATTAGTTAATTGTGGGTTATCCTCTATAAAAATGTCTTACTAAGACTCAGCAGAGACATTATATAACCGTCTGAGGTCTCTCAGAAGCGTATTTGTGCACCAGTTTTCGTTTAAACCTAATTCTGTCCTTGTATATATGTATATACATATAAAGGAGCTTACATAAATTTAGACAGGACAAATGGAGGGCAGAAAAACTTACTGCAGGTCTCTCAGCAGAATATCACTTGACGTCCAAGGTGTCCGCCGCCAAGCTGTGTGAAAAGACAATGCCGCCCACGGTGAAGGCAAAGTTAATGAACATCATGGAGGCGGCCTGCAGATACTGGTAAGCCAAGTAGCCCGTCTGCTTTTTGGGAACGAAGATGCGCTGTGAGTTGTACATGGCCCAGGGACCAAATATCATAACGCTGAGGCTGAGCGGCACATAGTAGCGCATCTGCAGTTGGCAGCCCAGTGCCACGGAGGAGGCAACGAGCACTATCATGCTGACGAGGATGAGGATCCAGAGGTTGGCAGTGAGGAAGCTGGGCACCCACACTCCGAGCGCCGTGTACACGACCAGCACCCCCAGGCTGATCAGGATAAAGTGCCAGGTGATATCGTGCTCGATGAGCCGCAAGCACACTACCAGCAGCGTCAGGCTCTCGAAGATGCAGCCGAATATGATCCAGTTGAGGGGAAAGGTAAATTGCAGTCGCCGGAAACCGACGAAGGCCAGGGTCAGGTTGGTCCACGAGACCAGCAGGAGCAGGAAAAAGAGGCTGCGTTCTCCCGGGGTCACCTGCGGGCGCCATCGGTAGGTGGCGCCCAGCCACTGAAGCGAAGAGAGAAACAGCTGCGCGCCCAGCAGCACGAACACATAGCTACGGAAGGCGCAGGTGGAGGTCGCCTTTCGGATGTGTATCCTCGAAAAGGAGGTTGTCGCATCGACATACTGCAACTGATCAACCTCCGAGGTGGCGTCTTCGTAGAATTGACTGTCCGGAAGGGATTCTTTTGATTGCTGCCAGTCGTTTGGCTCCCTGAAATCCGGGGCTGACACCGATTTGTTAATGCCTGGCATACTAGCTGTCAGGCCGAGATCTCTTTTCTAACACACAACATTGACACGACCCGGACACGAAAAAAAGGGGAGACAGAAAGACCCACATCGATGAGTGATCAGCCGCCCAATGACGTCGGGCGCCTCCGCCTCAAGGTTTGGCTGTGTATCTACGGCGCGGCTCTGGCGTTCATCGTGGTGGCCTATGTGCTGCTCAACCTGCCGAGCCAGGTGTCCCATATCCTGGTGCCGAACACCATTGCCACCTACATCTTCTTCATCCTTGGATTGGTCGCATTGTGCGTGTACGCGTGTGTGACGTGGCTGCGCCGCCAGTTCCCCTTCGATTGGGTCATCTGTGGCGTCATTGCCGCTTTCCTGTCCCTCGGAACGGTCTCGGTTTTGTACGAGCAGGATCCGCTCTCCGTGTTGCTCCTGAGCTTGGAGATTCTGATAATGATGGCGCTGCTACTGCTGTTCGGCTCCTACCAACTGCCCAACTGGCCCACATTAGCCCAGCTCTTACTCGGCTGGTACATATTTGCGGTGGCGGCCAGTTTCATCATGATGATGATTTTCAACTCCCTGACTGACTCCGTTTGGGGCATCAAGATGGCGTTGCACTTTGCGTTGTGGGAAGTGGCATTTCCGGTGCTCGTGTTCCAGGCCCAGGTAATAGCCGGCTACTGGGTTAACGTGCCGCCGCTTCTCGACAAGCCGCTCTGCTCGGTGCTGATACTGCTGGACTTTCTAGCCTGCTACGCCTTCCTGGCCTATGTTGCTGATATTGGAACGATTATCGACTACATCCTCCAACGGTCAACACATAAATTCTTCATGCGTTACATTGAAGTGGATACCCCAGCTGATGAGGGCTGAGCCGCGTACATATTTAAGCATCGAGTATTCGGCACAAGCCTACTGAGAAATATGTTTTCTTTAAATAAATTATTCTTACTAGTCCTTAGAACAAGTTATAGGAAATACTAGGATAATTTTCCTCAAGGAACTGCCGAATAGCTAGGATAATTAATATTCCAAGCATATTATCTGCACTATCTTTGTTATTTATCCACTTATGGCCCAGATATGTATATGTATCCATTGCTTCCGATTACATTTGAAACAATTAACATATCCCCAACTAAATCCGCTTTCAGATATTCACAAGATCGATACGCTGAACATCATGGTGCACGTTCTGAACTCGATTATAATGCTCATCGACCTAGCCGTGGTGGGACATCCGATCAAGATGAGCCATGCATACTTCACCACTGGAATCGGCCTGGCCTATGCCATATTCACGGGAATCTACTTCTTGGCCGGCGGCACTGACAGGTGAGTCCCAACAAATCCCAGCAAATGGAGAACGTTATCTTATGATGAATCGCTTGCAGGAAGAATCAAACTGCCATCTACCCGATGATGGACTGGACCAAGCCGGGCAAGGCGATCATTGTGACGGCCTGCGCCATCATCTTCACGTTCTTCGTGCACTTCTGCTGCTACCTCCTCTACCGCGGCCGGGTGTGGCTCTTCACCAAACTCTGCATCCGCGGCCGGCACAATCGCGATGGCGAAATGGGCGAGGGCCTCAACGACGACTCGGGCTCCCGCATGGGCGGAGGCGGTGGCTTAGGCGGCGGAGGAGGAGCAGGCATTGGCGGCGGCGGCGGCGGCGGCGGTTCAGCTGGTGGCTCGGCGGGTGTCGCTGGCGCTGGGGGCAGCAGCCAGGAGTATGCACACCAGCAGCAGTACCCCATTGCCCATACAGAGCAGCCACGGGCGGGCAGTAACCAACAGCAGCAGCAGCAACCGCCGGGCAGCTACCAGCTGCCGCCGCAGTACTCCGGCTATCTGCAGCAGCCGGTGGTCGCCGGAGTCAATGTGGGCGTAATCAGTGCCGAGGGCGTATACCAGCCCATTGGGACCGACGCCGGACGCACCAGCGGAGGAGGCGGTGGCGTCGACGGCAAGCATAAGACCACCTCGGGCTCCGGATCGGGAACTGGACAGGGTCAGGGGCAGGGACAGGGACAGGGTTCGGGATCGGGCTCGGCCTTGACGCGCACCGTGGCCCACTTGGAGGCGTCGCAGCGGGAGCAGTTCCTCAACCCCAACAAGATCGTCGAGTACAAGATGTAAAGGCGTTGCACCCGGCACCGGTATACGTTCCACTTGTCCATGAAGTTTCTGGAGAAGCACTGTGCCCAGTGTGAGGCGACGCGGAGCGCCGTCTCCGAGGAGCAGCGCCACTTGGCGGAGGTCGGCGACTCGGCCTCGACCCCGGCACACGAGCACAGTGGTTAGTTTTTAGAATTGCTTTGGAGGCGTCTGTCTAGATTTCGAGTACCTACCTGCCAGGCCAATCTAACGATCGCCCCAAAAATCAGTATTGCACTTGGTATTGTTGTTTGGCAAAGTAGTTTGTAACCGTAGTTTCGTAATTTTGTAAAAGCTTTGCCAATTTTTTAAATGTGTAGACGCTTCTCGGCGGGCAGGCCAGGGCCCGCATATGTAGCATGAACTAAGTTTAGAATACTAGAGATGTTCCTTTATGACGAGGATTACCATTGAGGGGTAATTTAGGGTAATCCCTTCAGCAAGTCGTTCCAACAATTTTAAAACGTTTTAATGGACTAAGTTGAACATGTAATTAATGTGTTAAAGCTCCACATATACGTATTTATTTGATGCTCCATTCAGATTATGGTCCCTATATAACGCAATTGTGTTCAGCAAAATATAATTACACTGCGAGTATTAACCTTTACTTTCGGTTCTTGCTCACGATCAATATGAAGAAGAAAAAACGTTCAATACTGCCTACAATAATTTAAATTTAAACTATATATTTTTGAGCATAGGTTTTTTTTTCCATTAAATCAAATAAATTTTATATATCGGTGCAGGTGTAAAGCCAGCTCATGCTTCATCCAGGGCAGCAGAGACAGGTTGAGTGGCTCTTTTTGGGTGCAACGATTACGGAGCATATGGACATGGCTAATCAAATTGGCAGTTTTTTAACGGAACTAAAAACAAACAGCAAATAGAGAAAACATTAATTTTAGGACATGCTTGGCATTGATTTGCTTAGTAATTAGTGAATTAATAATATATATATACAATACGTTTCTTTACATAAATTATTTCTCAGCAAGCTCGAGCGCTGAAAAGACACTCTAATAAACATTATTCTACAGAGCACCACTCCCGAAGAAAGTTACCAATAACACTACCAGAAATAAATATTTTAGCGTACGATGTTGACAAGTGTATTACTCAACGTTTTCCTTTTTGCTCAGAAAATAAACATAGGTATCGAAATTCCTGTACTCTACGAAAATTCACACGAATTCCTTTTGTTGCTCTCTGTGACTCGGGACACTCCGATGCACTGAAGAAAAGCGGAATTCTATATATGTATTATGCATATTTATGTGTGTAAATAGCTCATTTTGATTAGGTTCATAAAATTCTATCTATATTCAAATGCATTAGCCAACAACAAATTAGGAAACTGTTAAAGGAAAATATCAGATCGCGTAAATGGGTGAAGCCTACAACTTGAATACGGAAATTCAAAAGGAATTCATTAAACTAAAAATCAAATGCATGGAATAAAACTCGTCAAGAGGAATGTGTTAACAAGCAAAAGCTAAACAAAATAAAAGAGAATATTTAACCAAATATACAAAACAATCACACACCAAATAGCAGTCCCCACTATTCTATTCCCCCACACAATATTGACTAAATATGTAATGCATAGCCAGGTACAGTAATCAGCCATTAATTTTGGATAGATTTACATACAGACAAACGAGTATATTAACCAGGTCATCCTCAGATCTTCAAGTAGTCTTATTTAACCATATTAACAATTATGTCACACACCTTCCCGGATTTGTTGAAGAACTGAATGTATTTCAGTTTAGCACCTTTTTTTTCCAAATTTGTTTTCCAAAAATTTAGCTTAAATGTATAAATGGATATTTATATAGACTGAATATTATTAAAACAAAAGAAGTAAAAATCTAAAGAGAAATCGAACACATGAAAGGAAACAAT
>JAEIIH010025153.1:0-27253 GCA_018904745.1 Drosophila orosa
ACAATAATAAAAACGACGAACAATGAAAGTTGCGTGCCAAATAAAGAAAATATGTTGTTTGATGGTAAATGTATTCTTTTCTTATTCTGATTGATATATAATGATAACAATTGAATGAGATTTATAAACTGAGCAAGCCAAATGAACACCGACAATTATGGGATATGCCACTCACAAGAAAATAGAGTTTAATTTTCTTTAAAACAAGAAGGGAAGCTAACTTAGGGATACCGAAATGTCAATACTCTTGCAATTTGGATTTTGATCATGAAAATCGAACTATCCAACAAAGCATTAAGTTCAATGAGGAAAACTTTTCAGTATTAGCTTTACAAATGTGCACATTTTTCAAATATTTAACAATTTTAACCCCTTATAAAATGTACATGTCTAGATCGATTTGGCTTTTGATGCTGATTAAGAACATATATTTATAGGGTCGGCTTCTGACTGAAATTATGATACCCTTCAAGGGTACAAAAGGGGTTTTAAATATCCATAATATTTTCTTACAAATAAAAACTATTAATAAATGCGAGAATAAATATAAACTTGAAAATGTACGATTCCTTGACTATTAGGACCTTACAAAGGTATCCATTTATACGGGAATTTAGAATTTTGTTCTGATATTTTCCCAGATCCCTTATGAGTGGCACACCACACATTATTTTCTCCGCTAAGACACCGATCATCAGACACCACTGAGGGAAGGGGTCACACAGAGCAAACACACAGAGATACGGTGGACACACATGCTCTAGCACCTACCTGGGTTCGCCGTGCCGCCGGTGGCCGCCGCACCCGAGAGCTGGGGATGCGAATGGGGTGCGGCATCGCAGGTGCAGTGCAGGGGGAAGGCCAGAGTCGAGGGGCTGGGACTGGGGGCCGGCACGATGGCTGGCTGCGGGGGCAGCAGGTTGGGGGCCGACGGATGCTTTTGGAAGTGGGAGTGGAAGGAGTGGGGGGTAACTGGATTCCCTGTGCTGCTGCTGCTGCTGACTCCCGCAGCAGCTCCCGTTCCTGCCGCTTCTACTGCCTCCTGGGCGGATGATCCGCTGGCCGCGGCTGCATCGACGGCCGCCTGAGAGCGCAGCAGCGTCTCCGCCTCCTGCAGCGTGGGCATCGGACTGTGGTGGCTGGGCGGCACGCAGTGCACTAGGTACTGGTGGCTCTGGCTGTGCGCCGAGACCATGCCGGCGGAGGAGGAACTGGTGGTGGTGGCTACGTGTGCACTACTACCGGCATGATGATGTGACAGGTGGTGGTGGTTGTGTGGGTAAGGGTGGTGTGGGTATGGGTGTGGGTGGGCGTGAGGGTGCGGATGGTGGTGGTGGTGGTGGTAGGGAAAGGCCGTGTGGTGGACGGGACAAGGCGGCGGTTTGGGTCGTGTGGAGCCCGCTGCCGTTGCTGCTGGATTCGCCGCCTGGCTGCTGCCAGAGGCACCCCCACTACTACTGCCCAGGAACTGACCCAGTCCGAAGCGCGAGGTCTTCCGCTTGAGGATCGGCGCAGACACCTGCCGGCTGTAGATCTTCTCCTTCTCGGGCACTGCAGGGGGAGGAGTAAATATCTGAGTTTTAGCTGAAATCCCTCCTATTCTCTCTGATGAACTCACCAAACTTGCTGTCCTGACGCGGCGCCATGCTGGCCGGAGCAGACATGGTCCGCTTGTAGGGCCACTTGGTGCCAAAGGAGGCGCTCAGCGTCTTGGCCATGCTGCCGCTGGTGTCTGATTGGTTAAGCGCCTCCCGGGCCTTCTGGATCTTGGCCGAGAGCGCCTCGCTGCCATTGTCCGAGTTGCGCAGGTCCCGCAGGTACGAGATGTCGCCGCATTTCTCCAGGCTGATCTGCGCCTCCACGAAGAGCGTGTCGAAGCGGTTGAGGAAGAACTCCCAGCCGAGCATCTTGCGGTCGGAGAGTGAGTTGTGCAGCTGGTAGACCGACTGGAGCACCACCGGCCGGTCCACGATGAAGAGATCGAACTGCGACTCCAGGCAGAAGAGCAGCGACCGTATTGCCGTGTCATGGATGGTCCCGATATACAGGGTCGCCCGCTGCGCCACATACACATTGATGTCGTCCATGCTGGCGATCAGGTGGCAGAAGGCGGTGGCCAGCGCCGTCTGCAGACCCACCTCGGAGCGCAGGGGCGTCGAGTCCATGAACCGGGTAATCACGGTAACGCGCTCCACTGCCTCGAAGCGGACACGCCAGTCCGTGTCGTGGAAGGCCTCCTGCACCACGCGCCAGAAGACGTCGGAGCCCAGTGGCAGCGTGATGCAGTGCAGCAGCAGGGGCACGCCCACCTGACAGATGTGCGAGTGCTCCGCGTTGCACAGCTCCCACAGGCTGCGGGGGATTTGTAAGTCAATATTTATTTTAGCTATCCGGGCTTTCACTTACTTCTTGATCAGAAGGTTCTCCTGACACCAAATGAAGAAGCCACGCTGCTCCCGCGCCGCCTTGGCCAGGGCATCGCCATGAAGGGCCATTGTGTTGAGGCACTGCAGCACGTAGTAAAGGATCTCCGGCTTCTTGATGGTAGGGATTTCCTGTGGATAAAAGCCATGTAAGGGAGATCTCGCTTCTGGTACAAGTAAGGACGAAACTCTTGATCTCTTGATTAAGGTAATTATATCCCGCTTCCCATTCCGATTATATAAAATAATGTCCATACCGTCAGGAGTTGATGAATATATTGCAATGGCTGGGGCAGCGTGTCCAGGGTGAACTTGAACTTGCCGACGGAGGTGTGCCAGAAGTCGTCGCTGTCCTCCTCCTCCTCGTCCTCCTCGGAACCGCTGCCATTTTCGCCGCCGCCACACGCTGCGCCGCCATTGGCACCGTTTTCGCCCATCACCGAGGCCCGGGTGACGCTGACATTGGCGCTGCCCACGTCCGCGTCCGAGAGGATGCGGGCTATGGCCCGGTCGGTGGGCAGGATGGAGGCCAGGTCGAGCTGCTCTGAAACTGTCTCTACCGTGGCCGTCATGATCTGCACGAGACAAGGGGCGCTGGATTAACACTCGGGGACTGGGGCCGTGGATCTACACAGGTTTACATCGTATATATACACGGGTTACGTGGTGTGTGCGGTATGTTACATTCCTTATAAACAACACATGTAGACAAATGCAATGTTCGGGGAGCTTCGACATTTCATGTACACTCCTCGGGCCCGTCGCAGGACGAGTATTCGGTTAGGTAACAAAGTAGTTTACATCAAAATTTGTACAGAACACACTTAAAATTGCAAAAAACTCGATACATTTTCGGTGCATTGCTGTGAATAATATTTATAACATCTTTTATGTCTCTGGTGGTGGCTGGGGGCAGGGGTGACAGTGCTGTACATTGAGCATGCTTATCAACAATGAACAAATTAGGAGAATTATGTGAACAAATTAGCACGGAACGCAATATTTACATGTTAACAAAAGTATGTAAAATTGAGACTGACAAATAAAATGTACATTTAAGAAATTTGTTATTCGATTTTTGTTCGTTTTACGATAACTTGTAATTTATTTTCACACACATACAAGATACTTTGAGACACAGTAGTTGAATAAAGTAATTAACGAAACTAGCAACAAAAACGATGAATAAAGAATCTATTATTCTGGTAAAGAGCTCATCTGTGGAGTCTTTCTCAAAAAGAAAATACTTTTCCAGATGCCAAGTGAGATGTCTTTCGGCCTAGTCTTATCCTTTACCAATGATTTAAACGATAAAAATAAGAGATTATAATCATAAATTAAGGACACTTTACTTCTTTCTAGATTGGTAACTCCTAGGACCTAGGTTTCAGCTAAATGGCCTCTAAGGCTAACTAAGATTTGGAAAACTCCACTAGAGTGCTTAAACAATTCCTCTAAGGCTGCGTTTATAAATAAACTTGAATAAAAATAGCATGGTTATCAAGGTAAATGATAAATAAAACTTAATCAATAGCAGGAAAATACTCTGTACATTTATTTACACTTAACACGAAGATTACAATTTTGACTGGACATAAACAAGTATAGGTATTGAAAAAAGAATTATACAATTATCGAATCGGAGGAGGGTTTCATAATTATTGGGCAAATGAAGAAACTGAAGATCAAAACAAAGTTGTATAGCTTTGGTTGGTTGAATTGTTTGTCTTTTTGTTTGGTATTTCTTTTTAAGAATGCACAAAGTACCTCGTCTGTGGCGTGAACTTTTCTCAATTCATTACTATCAACTGAATGCCCATATTCGTTATTCTATAAAAAATATGTGAAGAAATGAAAATGTTTGTATAATCGTTGGACAATTATCGATGGTCAATTGTTGGGAAATAAAAACATTGAATTGGAATTTGTGTTACGCAACAACACAAGATCAACTAAAACAGACTGTGTGTCGAGTAAATAAAACAATTGGAATGCTCACTTCAACTTAGTATTGCTTTGTTGCTGTAATTAATTTGAATATTTATAGCAAGTATATAAAGTAGATATGTTTATATGTAGAGTGTTTCAATATAGTACCTACAGTCAACGCATAATATTTTGAGTTATATTTCTATTCTTTTTTTTCTTTTATTTTTTTTTTTTCGTTTGTTGTGTGTAAAGAACTTTTAAATTCGATTATGGTCGTCAATAAAAGAGTGACAACTAAAGAACATAATGTGTCTGGAATTGCTTATGAGCGAAATACATACGGAACAGACGTGGGGCATGTGGACGAGCACTCCGCCCACGGAGTGAGGCTCTGGTTGAGGAACGGCCACCGGCACAGGACCTTTGTAAAGAGAAGTAGAGAACGGGATTAGAGTCGGAACTGGACTGATCGGGAGGCGAGTCCAGCTAAAAATGAAGTTGGCTTTAGTGGTCAACACAGAACTGATTGGCATTCACAAATAGATCATGCATCCAAGTACATACATATAGAAATCCTATGTGTCATAAGGAAAGGTAGAACAAACGAATTTCTCTGAAAGTATCTCATGCAGAACTTTTCAACAGGTGGTGGTTTCATTTACTGCCAATGGGGGATCTACGCGGATCATGTGTAAACGTTACGGATTTTCAAAGATTTGAACTAAGTACCGCCTACCGAGAAATCATACTTTGCTTAAAGAAATCAGACAGTATAATGTTGTATTCTGTGCTTGCAGTGTTACGACTTAAACTCGCAGTTCTGTGTGTCGGGGAAGGAGTTCAACCGAACCGAGGGAAAATCGATCTATGGCAAAACGGAACTTAACTCACTAGGGACGGTCAAGCTACAGAGGTCTACTGGATACAAAGCTTGGTTATTCTAAATCAAAACTCTAGGAATGCTAAACAGTGATAGAGAGCTGTTCATTTGTTGCGCCATTTTAGATCAGTCGTCTTTTAGGTAGTACCAAAGACACTTCAATAGAAATATATGTACTTTTGAATTGCAATATGCAAGCCACTTACGTATTTTTAAAGAAACTTTGGCTTCTAGTATATATAACACTTTAACAGTTCAGAACCCTTGATTACATAGGGCTAGCGATTACGTAATAAATGAACAGCTCCTGGAGAGTTGTGTGTGAGCTAGAGTGAGATAGAGTTTGAGTGATCGAGCGAAACTATTGTTGTCTTATTCTGTGTGACGTTTCTGTTTGTGTCGTTATGTTAGATTAATAAAAGATTGTTGGTTTTTGAGTTGAGTAACAAAATCGAAATGTTGCAACAAATGCTTCATAATGTAATGTAATTTGTATTCTTGATTTTTTTGGTTTTGGTTTTTTTTTTTTTTTTTTTTTGGTTTTGTAACGAATGAAAAATTTGCTGTTGGTGCATCACCTGCCATTATAATAATTTTTCCATCGTCTGAAAAGAATTGATCTAGCTTAAAGATATCTGATAATGATTGATAGAGTTTAAATTTAGTTTGGTATTAGTTTTGCAGTTTTTTATGAGTCGACATTGGTTTGTAGATATTATATATATTAGGCATAGACGAGAAGTTTTCGAGAGTGTGACAGAGACAGACAGTTTCGTACGCGCGGAATAGGGTGCGAGCGAGCGAAAGAGAGAGACAGCGTTAGTTATGTTATTTTTGTACAGTACAGGCAGACGCGCAGTAGAATATGTTAGAGATAGAGAGAGAGAAACAGATATACATATTTATGTAGAGAGAGATAGCAAGATAGACAAATAGTTATGGTTGAAACAGATAAATACAGGTGATGGGATGATGGTTGCCTCACGGATGATGATCTTTTAGATGGTTGTTAATTCATACTTCTGGGATCAGTTTAGTCTGGGGGTTTGTTTAGCTGGGTCAAGTAAGAAGTTTACAAGGCATAGCAGTGCAGGTTTCTAGTTGTAGGTTGTAACAAAGTTCGGTTTGCACTTTAACGTGGGTTTTAGGCTAAATCGGGCTGTTTATAAGGACGCTCGACGGCTCGACGGGGCGAGCCGTCACTCCATATCATTCGCCCGAATTATGTATTATATTTTATATATGTATGGTCCATTCTGAAGTACTGTCTACAATTAGCTACTTTTTGTGACGTTTCACTGCTTTACTGTTACGGTGGGAACTTTATTTATAATGTGGATTTTTGTGGGTGTTCGGGATAGAAACTGGGGCGGGTCTTTACAGACAGTTTATATGTTACAACCGGGAATCATATCGGGGGCTTCAGGTAAGATAATAATGGGCTTTGGAAAGTTTTGGATTTACCTGCAAAGCCTCCTAGGGGTCCCAGTGGGATCGGTAGCGGGGCCATCGAGAGGGAAACATCTCGATCTCGGGTCTTTTCCTTGTCAGATTCGGGTGGGGATTTGCGGGAGGACTTCTCCTCCTCGATGATGTCCTCGATGGGAACCTACGAAAACACTAATTTGAAGCTAAATCCAGAAGTCTAGGGGTTTGACCTACATCTGGGGGCCTGACAGGATTCAGGGGAGCCATGAACTGGACCAACTTAGTGGAGAGCTGATGCCACATGATCGAGGCCTCACAGTAGGCGCATTCCGCCACCTGGAATTTAATTCAGAAAGATTTAAATATTTAAAATATATATATTAATATTAATTAAAATTCGAAATAACCTTCAGGGCGCAGACGTGGCTGCTGAGACCCACACGAGCAGCTGTGACCATGCACTTGATCAGCCGCGAGACGTTCTCGCAAACGCTCGTGTGGATGCCCATGTGCTGCTCCACGTCCTGCAGCTCCATCTGCTTCAGCAGAATGTCCAGCATGAGGATGCAGCATGTGAGGTTGTGCTCGGCGTCCGTGGAGAACTCCGTGTGGCGATTGGTGGGTGCCTCATCGTCCGAAATGGCAGATGTGTTGCCCGAGTCATCCTCAACGACAGGAGCTGTGGAAAAAAGGATTCTATTAGTTGACTGAAGGCGCCACATCTCCATGGGCTGGCTAACAGATGGAGCTGCGCCTGGGGGGATTGGCCATGTCCGCCTTGGTCTCCTTGCTCTCCTTGCATGGAGTCTTGGGGGCCTTGGCCTGGGACTGGGCATCCTTCTCGCGCATTAACTCGTGCTGGATGCCGTACTTCATGATGCGCACCCCGTCCCCGAACATGGCAAAGAGCTGCACCAAGGGAATGAGAATCTCCAACTTGGTCAGGATCTGCAGCCAGTGGAGAGCCTGCTGTTGCACCTTGGCCGTGGTCTTCTCGAACCGAATGGCCACAAAGTTGTACATGGTCTTTGCGTCAAAGCCCAGCGGCGACATCTCCGGATCGAGGATCTTGCTCAGCACGATCTTCAGCTCGTTGAGCTCCTTCTCGGCCACGTCGTTGGTGATGGCCTCCATCCAGTGCGGCATGACATAGTCCCAGATCTCGGAGGTGATCACCTCGTACGGCACCAGGCAGATCAGCCGCTGGAGCCCCTCCTTCAGGTGGCTGGTACGCGACGCCAAGGTTTCCCAGTGGCCACCGACGCGGGCGTACTCAGGGGGATGGGGCAGGAGACAGGAGATGAATACGTTGTAGTGGATGCGACAGATCTCTTTCAGCCAGTTGCATACGTGATCCACCTTTAGCTTCTCAATGGTACTCTCCACCTGACCGGCAGCTGTAAGGAATCATTAGATGACGCCGATGAGGATCTCCTGGAATACTTGCCGTCGTAGGAATAGGCGGTGACATGGAACCAGTGGAAGAGCATGCTCAGGATCCTGCCCAGCACCTCGACGGGAGTGTCGGCGGTGGGAGTGCAACGGCCCACCAGCAGCCAGATGCCATAGCGGCCCAACCGCTGCCGTTCCTCGAGAGAAATGTTGTCGGCGGTGAGCGCGGAGCCGTTCTTCTTGGCATCGGACGACGAGGACTCCTTGCCCGGCTCGAAGTTCAGCGGCTTAGCCTCGCGCAGCAGACTCACCACCGACTCGACCATGTGCATCTGCATTTCGGGGTCCATCTGCCACGCGGGCTGCAGGCTGCGGTGCACCACGTGGTCGCCGCCACGGCGGGAGTTGTGCCTGTTGCTGTGGCACTGGCTGCAGTAGCGGATGGGATGGTTGCCGTTGAAGCTGGCGCACTCCGTGGAGAAGCAGATGGAGAAGGCGGACTTTTCGTTGGAGCGACAGTTCTTGTTCTCGCAAACCATGGACACCTGCTGCATGGGATGGAGGATGTCGCCGAACTCCAGGCTGCCGTGCTCGCGATGGATCTCATTGGCGCACTCGATGCACAGGTACAGCGGCGGCGGACAGTCCGGCGCATAGGTGATGCTGATGCTGTGGTCATAGCACACCTTGGCTGCCTCGGCATTCCCGGCGTTGGGACAATGCTCCCGCTGGCAGGTAAAGGGTACCAGGTCGTCTGGATGGAGTTTAAAAAGAATAAGGAGATTAAGCAAGGTTATACGAGCACTTTAACCCAATATCAATATTAACAAACGAATGAATATTGTAATGTAACTTCTAATATATCTTAATATTAACAAAAACCAATATGTTTTTATGAGAGCTGTTAACTTACTAGTTAATTTCGAAAGCAGGACTTTCCGGTCAAAGAGATTGGCGTCAAAGGCGGGCCAGTAGTAGAAAAGTAGCTTCGCAGCCGATGATCGGGAGACGGCAGTGCCGTAGGCCACCACGCAGAGGATGTCCTTCACCACGTTGTGCTTGAGGGTCATCAGGCACTCCAGCAGCTGGCAGTGGTGGGCCGGGTTGTTGGAGTACTGCAGCACCATCATGATCACCGAGGAAACGGACTGGCAGGCTTGGCATTCCTGCTCATCGGAGCTGCGACGAGCTAGATGGTTAAAACAATGTCAATTTATAAATAAGCATTCCTGAAATATATAAATATATAGGTATAAATATAGACACTTACTTATGGTGAAAGGCAGGATATAGTAGCATAGAGCGTTGACAATATCTTGGTGCAAAGCTGGCGGTAGAACAGATATAGTAGAGCTGACCAGATAGGGTAGATTATCGATTAGATCCTTGTCGAGGAAGGGGAGGATGCAGCTTAGGCATTGCAAGAGAGCTTTTCCAAAAACTTTACAAAATATATCGGGTTAGCATGGGCAATAAAAGATAGAATTGTCGCACGGTATCTGCATCTCACCGATTTGTCCGTACTGGATGCAAGGTGCCACATCTATGAGCATAGTAAGAGCGTTGTATAGGTTGCCATATTCGAGATTGGGATAGGCGGACATGCGAGTGGGATCTTCGAGGGGATCGCGTATAAGCTCGTGGGGCGAGGTGCGCACATCCTTAAGGACAGCTGTGGAAATATTTCACGATTAGCATACAACTATACTATTCAATACGTTAATAATCTACTTACTTAGTAGAGTTTGAGAAAAGTATTTGATATTGTTGGCAATATCTACGCCAGAGGGCGCGGGTAAGACGTTGTGCAATAGACGTACATGGTATTCATGAAGGGCTCTCAATTTTGCCTGAACTGTAAGGGAAGAAAATCGAATTAGGCTCCCCGACAAGTTGAGACTTCTGGGGACCACTCACAGGCGGCAGCACGAGTGCCCATGTTGATGAGTTGCACCTTGAAGCTGCCAGTCATTATATCAGACAAATCCTTCGCATTGCCGAAACTGCTGCCGAGGGACTTCGCATTCTGCAATTAAATATTTTAAGCAGATTTGAACAAATTTTAGACTTCGAATGACGTAATGCATTCCCTTGTGAATGCCATTGCAACAAATATACTTAAAAACAAGCGCTACTTCATAGGTAAGTGAGAAGTTTCACATACCATGGATGCTCGGGGAACTAAAGATAATATTTTCAATAAATTTACCTCGAAATTTGTTAGTTTTTTCAAAAGATTTGCAATTTTTTACGGGTTATACAGCAAGCCACGTCCACGAAGAAAAATCTCTATAACTAAACTGAGTATATGGTGTGTATCTGTGCAAAAGTTCTGCTATCTGTTGGCTGCATTTCGACCCCCTCTTAAGGAAATTTACTTATTTATGAGGAATTTGACCGACTTTTTGAAGCGGTTATTTGTAAACAAGATATTCAACTAATAGTATTTATAAAGTTTAATAGTTATGTATCGAAATTTGTATATAAATGTGAAGGAATCTGCGAAAATTAAAGTTGGGGGTTGGGCACTTGACCCACTTTTGCCACCCACCCTGGGCAGCAGCTTCGGAGAACAGCTGCTCCGAAGTAGGACATGCGCATATCGCGTGTTTATCACAAATTTTCCGCACTTACCGGGCGGTTTCCAACAAGTGTTTGTTTTCCTCTGACCGACGTAAATATTTACCATCTGAAGACGGTTCCGGAGTTTGCGCAGATTGTGCTCGGTGTTTGTAAACAGACCCCAGCTGTTTATCCCGATTACTCGCATGCAACTGGTATATTTTGAATAATATTCCCCGGCTTTAGAGGTACATAAATATGTACATATGTAAAAAGAAGCCGAAACTAGACGAAATGTTGGCATACCGTAGGAAAGTTCAAGGCTATGATAGGTATTTCCTCTTTGGCAGCTATCTGGTATAACCTTTAGATTTTTATAAAATACATCAAGCTCTACTTACTTAAAACGACGAGTTCCAAAGTTCTGGATAACTTTAATAGGAGCTTAAATATTAAGGTAGATTGGTAGGAATGAGTACTGATAAAGGTCCTTGGCTTGGAATTAAGACAAAATACATTTTGAAGGATGTTTTATGGGCGCGAACTAAAATTTCCATTCCTTTTTCTTTTTGCAAAGAAATAAATGTTTATAAACACGCAAACATGGAATCTTTCCTTAATTTCCAATATAAATACTGTTCATTTGATTTAAGAAGCCAAAAACCAAAAAATATAATAAATCATTAACACTTTTTCAAGGTAAGCCTTCCCACAATAAAATACCCATTACAACATTTAGCAGATTTGGGGGTGTCTGACTTTAGGGCTTCGCAGGTAAGTGAAAACCTCGAGGATTTCTTGGGGTTGTCAGTGCTTTGTCTGGCTTAAAAGGAACCTTTTAACCCCACTGCCTGTAACTTGGGACACGAAACTCGTTCTGGAAATCGAAGCCCGGCGTAGATATTTTAACAACCGATTTAACTGAACTCTGTGAACCCGTAGACGGCCCAAAACGGATTGGTTTACTAGCCACGATGAGTGCGTTTATTTGGAGAGGAACTTGCAATTGAAATTTTAGGAATTAATTGATAATAAATTTGGTAATAAATTGTCGTCGGAAATTCTTACAAATCTTTTTTAGGCAGTGGACTGCGCCTGCTAGAAATTAATCTGGCAATGATTGTTAGATATGGATTGGCCGGAAGCTGGCTGTTCGGGTTTCACATTTTTCGGCTCAGTCTCAACTGAAGGCTGGTCAGGCTGGAAGATGCTTAGAATATGTTCCTCGGACACATTTCTGGTTAATCTCTTCTTGGGCGTCTTGGGCTTCAAATGCTCTGGCTCCGGGTCAGCTGACTGATTGGATTCCGCATCCTCCGGCTCAGCCGTAAGTGGAAGATATTCAGGTTCTATTGTGCACAAAATGTATTCTTCGGACTCGTTTCTGGCGACTTTCTTGAGAGTCTTGGGCTCCAAATGCTCTGATTCCGTGTCGATTGGCAGGTCCACAGTCTTCAGCTCAGCCGCAACTGGCAGATGGTCACTCTTTTTGGACGTTTTGGTCTCCAAACACTCTGGCTTCGGGTTAATTGGCAGATTGGCTTCAAGTGAAGCTGGCTGATTGGGTTCCGCATCCTCCGGCTCTGCCGTAAGCGGAAGATGGTCAGGTTCGAATGTGCTTAGAATGTGTTCTTCGGACACAGTGCTGGGTCTCTTGGGCTTCAAACGCTCTGGCTCCGGGTCGATTGACTGCTGCTGCCGTTGACTTTTACCAAGAGGAGGTTCTTCTAAGTTGGGTGCCAACTGTGTCTCCGGTTCCTGCACCTCCTTCGCCTCGTTTCCGGCTATGATCTCCTGCTTTGTGGCCCGTTCCCGGCGCTGGCGCTTCTCACGGTGGAACCACAGTTTCCAGTAGACGGAGATGAAGGATTCAGAGTTTGAAACTCTCGGGCTTGGCAAAGATAGGATCGGAGTATCCGCAGAGGACGACTGATCGCGTTTATATGTCAATGTTCTATCTGTAAAGGACAATGTTCATTGAGCACCAAATAATAATCCCATGAATGCCCCTGAATTTGCATTAGTTAGGTCACCAAAATCCCAAATAGGGTCATTCTTTCTAAAGGAAATCTTACTCGCGATAGGGACAGGTGCTTTCCTTCGTAAGATGCTAGAGAACCTGTTGACTTTGCGCTGCTTCTCTTTGCCATCGGTGGAGTCCGCGCTCTTATTTTTCAAGTAAACCCTCATCAGCGGCGAATGGCTAATCCTGAAGAAGCTCTTCAGGGAACTGAACCAGGGCGCGTCCGACGAACTGCTTTGTTGTAGATCTCGGATGTTTTTGATTAGTTCATCTTGCCAATTTCCTACTGGTTCACCCTGCAGTCTTGCCAGTGCTTTATCTTCCCGACTTTGCATGTTCCTCCAATAAACACTAAATGTGCTTTGCTTTTTGTTTAACTAAATTTCGAATGATTATGATGTTTAGCCAAATTATAGAATCCGAGTTATAGAATCCATAGCCTACTGCACGCGGTCATATCTCTTTCTCTTAAACAGACTTGGATAAAAGCGATCTTTGATTGTAGGATTTATATTTTCTGCTTTTAATAAACTATGAATTCAAAAATCTGAATGTATCCTTCTCTCTCTGTGCTGTGTGTGGCAATTTGGCGACGCTCTGTTAACATGTGTTAACAGCGACATCGAAACGGGTTTCAATTGATACGATTCTGATTTCACTGGCTCCCGCTTGCTCCTGCCCCACTCCCTGTCCCTGCAATCGAACTGTTTCCTCGGTCAGGACAAAGCCAATCGAAGCCTTCTGCAGTTCCAGAAAAAACTGAAAAAGCTGAAGCCAAAGGCAATTCATTCAATATGTGCACACAACACAATACCCCTTGTTATGCTGCCTGCTGTCCATTGTTTCAAATGTTCGATATCCGTTGTCGGTTGTCCAGTAGTCCGTTAGTCAGGCAGTCCGGCAGTCTTTTTGCCTCTGAGCTCGGGGCCCACCAACAAAGTGGTTTTGAAAATCAATTGAGGAACTGGTAGCGATTCCTGCTGTCGACACTGCGCCATCCCGTTCCCGAGCATAGTGGTCCGTTAATTTATGTAGTTATGTATTGCCATTGCCCGTTGCCAGGATACCCGAAATAATGCACAATTGCAGTAGCAGTTGCAGCTCGGCAGCAGCTTTGTCCGGCGAAGGTGTTGAAATTGTGAAGACAACGGAGCATATTCGAGTCATAAGGAGTTGCCTTAAATATTTACCATGTTTATTTCCAAGAGAATTATAGAATAGCAAGGTTAAAGTTGGTTGAAAAAGAAATTTTTGCAGAAAGAAGTTTATGTATTGCTAGATTTAAGAAAAACTTAGTTTAAACCTGTAGAAAATAGAGTTATTTAGATTCTTAATCAACAAATTAATTGTAAGTATTTTTTAAATGTAAAAAGAGTTTAAATGATTGCCTTTGAATGAGCTGTGGTTTCATTTAACACTGTCATCAGACCCCTTTAAATTATACCTCCTGTTCCCCTGTAGTATTTCAGAAAAAGCTAATGGAAAGTCTCCCTCGCGCGGATTACAAAGGAACATCAATAAATCATCAACAATAAAACCATAAGGGAAATGAACAAGGATATTGCAAGGGCAATCCTTTTGCCAGCCAACAGCTGCTCCTCCCTCACTCCTTCGAAAAGTGTGAAAATGTTAACGTCAACGGGGAGTTGTCTCCGCCAGTCATTATTCTCGCCCATCCGCGGGGTGGGCGCCACATAATGGCCAAAACGGAAATATTGTTTGCAGCCAATTCATGGCCAACACACAACATAAACACCCCCTGTAGGCACACACACGCACACAGAATGGTGAACAATGGCTTCAGCGGAATCAGCAGAAGCTGCAGCTCCAGACCGCAAAATGTGTTGCCACAACCCTCGGGGCAGTGAATCAGGAGCTGGAGATGGAGCTGGAGCTGGAGCAGGACCAGCAGGGTCTGCGACTGCAGCTGGAGCAGGAGTCGGGAGCTGCTGGGGGAAACTCATAAGTCGGTCTGGCAGACAAATCTTCGGAGCAACTGCATTCATTCATTGGTAATAACAATCAAACTGCCGTTGGCAGTGGCAGTGCACAGAAACAAAATAATGTTAACTTTGAAGTTTATTTTAATTAAAATTTGAGGTTGGAAATCTATTGAGTTTACATTAGCAGGAAGGGATTTTTATAACATTAATTGAAATTGTATCTAGTATAGTTGTATAGTTATAGTTTTCTAGATATATTTAATGCCAGCGAAGGGCACGCCGTGCCTTAATTTGCTCACGCTACTGTAACCGTTACCTTTTTTTGGAGGCAGTTGGCCGAGCTGCTGCTCAAACCGTTTCATCTCGTGTCCGTCGCTGCTTTGGGTAATGGCTTTCATAAAGTTATAGTACAATTACCTTAGGAGTTATGAGGACAAAGGAGAGTTTTGGTAAGATGCACTCTAAAGGCCATTTATCCTAACCTCTAAAATTGATGAACTACTTTTGGAATACCAGTAAACCATTTTATTTTTAAGCAAGTTTTCCTTATTTTCCGTGTAGCAATCCCTTTCAGCTCTTGTCGCGCATTTGCAATGCCATTCAACTTGTTTGCCGACAATAGCAGCACGCAACAGCAACAGCAACAGCAACTGCAACGCAGCAACAAGAGCAACAGCAAGAGCAATGTGCAAGGGCAACCGCAAACAATTCCTTGATTTTGACTTTAATATTTCGGTCTTCGTTTATTACAATTTCCCCCCCGGAAAATCGTCATAGATACCGGGAAATACGAGTTGTATGTGGGAAAGGTAAACCTTAACCAGTCACTCGGGGGAATCCGATAAAGGAGTCATAAATTCTAGAGTGTTCCCCTCCTCAAGTTCAATTTGGCACTGCCGTTCGGTTTTATAGATTTACAATATTTACATAGTTGCCGCAGATAAGTGATAGCTCAGCGATAAAGAGTTCAATCGCATCGGTTTATTGGCCAGTCACCACGTTTGTCTCTCCGCTTTTAAATAAATAGTATTGTGTAATGATAATAATAATCCAGGCCTGAGCGAGTGTGTGCTATCATTGATTAAATAGTGTTTTCTTTTACGATTTCTCGCTTTCACTTTTCATCGAACCTGAGGTAGATGCCACATGACTTGGATAAGGATATATTACTTAGGGCACAGAGTCTTCCACCAATAAGTCACAACATGGCAGTGGAGTCCATCAAACATGCAGGTCTCCATAAATCGGAACTGTTGCAGGCGCCACTCCTGTCTCGCTGAATATTGGCCAGATATCGACTGATGACTATCAAAGGCGCCAGCGTCGACCAACCAGAATGTCAACAGTTTAATAAATAAAATCAGTCGGCTGGCCAGAGCCAGATGGGTTGCCAAGTTTACCCCGGCAGGCGTGCGACTGCAATTAAAAGCAAAAAAGGCATTGAAAAGGGGCAAGTTGAAGCCGAGATCGACGGGGATCATTCTCAGGTGCACAGGGAGAATTCTTGAGGAGGTTTTTAAGAAAAGAATCTAAAATAAAATCATGAAATGTAGAGTATTTTTTTAACATAGAGTAATTTGAAGATTAATGAAACCATAAAAAAGTGAAGAGAGAATTAAGTTTTACTGCTTTCTTTAGTACTATAAATAATTCTTAGTTTGAGGAAAATCCTCGTTTGCTGTACATTTTAGACCTGTTCTCTAGAACTCGTTCCCATTTTTAGACCCCAAAGGTCTCTGATTATTTCTCTCTGTGCATCAGTGGCTATGATGCTGCTGATTCTGTCTCCGCTGTCGTCGTGTGCGACAGGAGCTGATTGTCGCTGGTCGCAGATCAGAATCAACAGCGGCATCGAAATCAGCGTCGACACATGCGATATTTGAGTCTCGACTGAGAATTATGATCGATTTATTATGCGACAACGAACGACGGCAACACAAGCGGCAGCGGCAACATGGCCAAGTGGCTGCGACAGGTTTTGGCTCCAGCTTCGGGTTCTTGGCTCACAGAATATGCGCAAGACATTGATTTTCGCCAAGTAATGAGGCAACTCATTAATCATTTTTTCGTTGCGCACTGGCTGGGGGATTATGTTGCTGTTGCCGTTGCCGTTGCCGCTGCCATTGCCATCGCTGTTGTGCCGCATTGGCAACAGTTGCTGCCCCTGACGGAATGCTGGCAACATGTTGAGCTTGCAGCTGCAGCATCCTGGCTGGCTGACTGGGATGACTGCCGTCTCCTCTTGTTCTCTGCCTGATTTTGTTAACCTTTTGACCATTTCAAGTTATTTTTGTATGCTTTACTGCCAATTTGGTGGTCATTGGCCATTCACTTGACTTGCGCCTGTTGCCTGCTGCCTGCTGCCTGTTGCCTGTTGCCTGTCCGTTGTCTGTTGGCTGTCTGTTGCTGTAGCTGTAGCTCTTGGCACACAACGCACCATGTCTAACAGTTTGGCCGATTGCCCTGTCCCGACTCCCATCCCACCTCCTGTCCCTGGTGTCCCTGCTGCCTTGATATTGCTCTTGAGCTTGCTCATGTTGCCGCTGTTGTTGCTGATGTTGCTGCTGCTGTGGCTGTTGCTGTCATGCGTCGCCATCGTCTTGGTCGCGGTCATCTCCTGGGTTGTGGCTCATCCGCTCACTGATGCGGTCTGGTGGATAGACTGGATGCACTACACCTGCAACTAAAGGAATACTGCTCAAAAACATTTATTTTCTAAAGAAACACGAGTCTCTTTCTTTCTATAATAAATTTAATTTGTGTTTTAATTAAATTTATTAATAAAAGTAAGGTTATTTACAGATTTTCTTGTCTGAAATGAAAGAGAAACAGTTCCTCTCAACAGGATGATGGCAGACTGTAGAGGATTGCCCTGGGTGGAGTCATCGCCACTTACCTGCACTTGTCGCACGCAGTTGGCCAAGTTTGTAAATGCCTGTCGTTGCGGTCGTTTGGGGGCCATTAGCCTTCGCCTTCGCCTTCGCCTTCGTCTTCGGCTGAGGCTTCGTTTTCGGGTTAGCCGCACGCACAAATGCCGAAATTCTGGCAAAATTTCTTCATTTCGGCGAACGAACTTTCAGCTCTCGCAGTTGTTGGTCATTATTTATAGTTTTTGATGTATTCAATTTATTATGCAGATGGTTAGAAAGTTGCTAAATACTTGATGTACGACTCTAACATATTGGAGGTAATATTTCTCCGGCGTACACCGAGGATGTTCGAGGGTAAAACAGCCAGGTGCAGATGAGTTTATTAGTCATGCATGAGTTTTCCGGGCCCCCAGAAGGAAACATTCAATTATCGGGAAATTTACGATTTTCTCACGATCAGCGGTGATCACTCAATGATTTATGCCGCATCCATCCAATGGAAATTCGTCTGCATAATTCCAATCCGTAAATCGTAAATCGATCCGTTCGCTATCAAAGTGCGCTTAAAGTTCATCACACTTCTGAGGGCAATTAATTACTTAGAGTGGCTAAAAACTCACCCGCAGATAGAAGCCAGAAGCCAGTAATTAAACACAAACGGGCAAGACAACTTAATTTTGAAGGTTGGCCGAATCGAGCGATCAACATGCAATTCTCCATGCATTAAAGTTTAAAGGCCAGCTGGAAAAAAATGTAATAAAAAAAAAACGCAAAGCGGAGCGGGAAAAACATTTTCTAATTTATTAATATGTTTAAAGGGGGAAAAAATCTATTTAGCCAACAAGCCAGCCGCTTGACAGCTAACATAGATCGCCGTGGTCGGCGGAGACCATTAGAAAGCGATTAGATAGCGATATAGATGCAGATACAGATACGGATACTCGCTCGATCCCCGATCGACATATGTAACCCACGAGCTCCGCGGCGGCCAAAACAATGTCTGCCGTCTGCAGTCGAACAATGGCAGCTAAACATGGCAAGTTAACAGTTTAATTTAGCAGGAGACAAACAAAAAATGCCGCTACAAGCTGCAGCCAGCGAGCGAGCGATACGCGGATGCTTAATGCATCCGCCAGATACGTAACATAGAAACCCGAAAAAAATAGATTACTAAATAAAATACCGCTCTCAATCTCAGGACCAAACAAAAGCCGGCTACCCAAACCGAAAAAAAGGCCCCGCTGCAGCTATCGCTCATTATGGAGCTTGATCAATGGCCGGAGTGTGTGAGACCCCCGAAAAAAGGAGTCCAGCCGCAAGATAAACGCACTCTCGAGTCCCCGAAACAAAGGCTCCAGGTCAGGCCAACAAGTGTATGAAATACGGCTTAAAAAAATGGCCAATAAGAGAACAGGCAATGGGCAACGGCAACAGCGGAACGGTAACAATCTGGCCAAGAGCTGCAACGGCTTCCGCCTGGCACCCTTTGTCGATCCTAATTTTGCATGCCCGGCTCCGAAAAACTCAGCACAGGCGAAAAATCAAAGACCCAAGGCTAAATGACCGTTGAAGATTAGCCCGAAATATCGGTAGTGGCCAAGAAGCACTGCGTAAGGCCCTACTTTAAGTTTTAAAACATCTTTTTGGGCACTCTTCTCTACAATTTGGCGAAATTGTTTTCAATAAAGTTTAATAGCCGAATAATTATTGCAAATTGATTAATCTTTGCTCAATTTTGTTCTTGCCTTAATCTGTTTTTTATTTATAATATTAAAATACATACTAAAAGCATGTTGATAACATTATTTATCATGGAAATATCATTTAAACATTATCCATTCTTCTACACCCAACCCCTTATCAAAATCCCTTTTTTTGGAATGATTTCCTTTATAAAACTAATATTATTTGGTACCATTTTATAAAATATTCGTTGATGTAATAAAATAAATGCCTAGCTCTATTTTATTTTAAATTTTAAAATAAACATTATGTTAAAATGTTAAAATGTTCAGTAAAAGATTAGAACATTTAATATTAGGATATAGTACTATAAAGATAGTTATATATTAAGGGATTTAGATATGCCGCCTATGTCCAACCTTGATACATTTCGTTATGTTAATAAAACATTTAATTAACGCACCATTTATGGCCATCAGCCCCAAACGAATGCAGCTTTTTTGGCCTCCAGTCGCTCCTTCCGTATCCCCGCGAATCCACATCCTCATTCACATCTCCATTGTGGTGCGTGCAGCCTATCTGAAGACAAGAAGGGAAAAAAAATAAAACGACACAGCTGCGGTTTAGGCGGCACTATGGCTAAGGCCGCAAAAAAAAAATATAAACACAAAAAAAAAAATAAATGCGGTAACCGCAAATGTTTTGGTGTAATTTCTGGTGTTTTTGCTTAAACGCTTCAATTTGCATTCGATATGCTACAGATGCAGATTCCAACTCAGATATAATTTTAGGATACACTTTCAGTGCTCTTGGCCTTTTGCTTTTTGTTTCAGCGCCAAATGACATTGAAATGAATAGGGTTTTTAGTGATTATTGTAAAAAACGGCTGCCGAATCGGTTCAGTTGGCTTATTGAAGGCAATTCTCGAAAGTTTTTGTTGAGTTTTTTGACCTTAACTTGCCATGGGAACGATTGCTTAAAGCTGACAGAGAAGTTTCTTGAATATTGAGATTCCAAGGGTTAGGTTTGGATATTCTTTTCTTTTAACAAAACATTATTTACAAATATTTATCAACTTATAAATACAAAAACTAAAATGTTATTTACCTTAATATTCACTAAGTAAGAATGAGAAGCTTCTCCACCAATCCCAAGTAGTTTTCTATGTCACATTACCCACCCGATTTGGTGGCATTATAACCATTTTCCATATTCATACGTTAAGACCATACGCATACTTTTCAACTGTCAAGCGGAACAATGATTATTTCCAAGCCGAAAACTGGCTTCCACGGTTCTCCCAACTCCAATGAGTAAAAAAGGAAACATTTTGGCTTTACCGTTAGTCGGCTATAACCCATCAATTATATTGTAATGATGTCTGGCTGCCGCTGCTTCAGCGGCTGCAGTCGCATCTTCAGAAATCATGGGCAGGAATGGCAACTGGGCAACGTGCTCATTATCAACGTCATCGTTGGCCATCCAGTGGGACCGAGGACGAGGGGCATTAGAATGTGGCCTAACGTCGCAGTCCAAGAGCATTCGGATTCGGAAAGGAAACTACTTGTAGCGCTGATGAGAATCGCGTTTGCCAAATCCACGCAGCTTCCACCGCGCCGACACTCGCTCGGTGCACTCAGAAAAAATACTCTACTAGGGTAAGGGAATATAAGATTGTTATGTCAAGATTGTTATATTAAAATGCAGGAATTTCCGTAGAATTGGTTTATTATTATTATTATTATTTATTTATCTATTTCGTGTTCCGCAACTCATATTCAATGAAGTGTATTTTAAGTCCCTTTAATATTTCCAGAAAGTTAAACTGATAGTTAACAATAATGGTAAGTTTTATAGCTATTAGCTAACTAAAATGTACATACCAAGGACCTTATCTCTCAGAGAAAAATTTAAGAGTAAGACGAGAAACCGGGTAGAAAACAAAGAATATTATTTACGTTGAGTTTAACTGGTACTTATTTTAGACTCAAATCTGGGCAACAACAACATTGAAAAACAGAATTTTTACAATATGTACCATACAACACCCTTAAAAGCTTTTTAATAATTTAAACTCAATATTTGTTAACTTAATAGAAACCAACACAGAAACCCTTGCGAAATTAAAACGAATGCATTTCTGACTTGATTAGCTTGAGTATTATGAAAAGTAAATATTATTCACGTTTAGTTTAACTGGTATTTATTTTAGACTCAAAGCTGAGCAACAGGGACATTGAAAGACATAATGTTTACAATATTTACCTTATTACACCCTTGCAGGTTATTCTTTAAAATTTTTAATTTAATATTTCGATTTGTTAATCAACACAAAAACGCTTGCCGGATTAAAACGAATGACTTAAATATTTTCGATTTTCATGATCCAATTGCAAAGCTCAATAATATAGAAACTTTGGTTTCCCGAAGCTAGCTTTCTTTCTTGTTTGATTCCCTTTTCATCTTTGTTTTACTTCCCATTTCATTTTTTTTAGTGTACGCGTTGAAACTTTTTAGCCGCTGTAGCATTTGCATTCGAGTGTCCACTAAACGTCAATTAAGTGGGCTTTAGCCACTACTCGCGATGGTCAGGCAGTTTGATTTGGTCGCCACTCCGCCTCCTCTTGACCCTTCCCGCTTCTTTTACTCAGAAGTTTCCTGCGCTCCAACTGCGATTTTCACTTTGCCCCGTACAAATGCATAACATAACATATAAAGTGAAGTAATAGCTATAACAATATTGTGTACACAAGGATCGGGAAGGAGTGCTTGGAGATGCTGTCTGCCTCATCGTTGTTATCATCATCATCTGCATGTGTGAGCGTCGCCCGGCGGCTCCTCCAGTGGCTTTCCCAGTGCCGTCGATGGATGGTGTGGTGATGTGGTGGATGCGGTGGCGGCGGCTCCCTTTGTCATTTCGCCGTGACGCATGCGTAACGTTCGATTTGATTCAATTAATGGAAGCGAATGGTCTCTACGTGTGGTTGGATTGGGTTGGGCTCATTTTTGTTTGGTTTGAGATTCGGTATTGGTTTGTGGTCCAGGCAGACTGCGCGGCAGACTCACCTGACGATGCAGACTCACCTGGATATGTGGCTGAGTATATGGCTTTGGAGATGTAGCAGAAGCTGGAGTGCTTTGTAAACAGATAAAGTACAGGTGAAGCGAGTTGGCAAGTGGAGCCATTCGCAGAAGAGGCTTAAGGCACTACTAGGGTCTGCGTTACAACTATTTGTTTACAATAATAATGTATTATCGCAATGGCTTTGCTAGAGTTGAACTTAAGGGAATTTTAAAGGAAATAATCTTGAATGATATAGATGGAACCAGTTGAGGTTCCTTTTATTATTTTGTAAAATACAATAACTCAGTTCACAAACTTTATTACTAGTACAGATCCACTTTATAATCAAATTAATTCTTTCTACCATTGATTTCCCATTAATCACCTTTCCAGTTTACTGGGGCATAATCAATCTGTGATTTCAAGACAATGCAACTGCATTGCAATAATTGATTGTGCTTGAATGGTAAGTATGTGGAGACTCTAGACCCGATCATGATTAATTGCACTTGCAATTTCGTTATGAAAACGCTGAGCATCAATCACGAAATTCCAAATACGCCCCCCGACCAGCCCCAGTCGCTCATTACGAATAACCACTCATAATGATAATCTTTAAAACTAAACGCCCGCATTGTCGCGTCAGAAAAACTGCATTTTTACTATATTCTCCGTCTGTCTCATCATATTTTCCACATTTAGCACGGTCCCCGGCTTTATTTGTCAAGTGCGCAATTATTTATCGTTACTTTTAGCCAACTGTTGGAGGCGCCTACGCTGAGTGACTGCAGCTGGGAGGCTCTGGCTGCCAGTTGCCAGTTACCTACGGATGCTGCTGCGGCTGCTGCGATGCATAATAATACCAATTTCTGGTGCCGGCAATTAACAATTTTAACCTTGTTGTGCATGATGCATGTGGCTCCGATGATCATTGCGCCGAGATGATGCTGACGCCGATGCTGATGCACTTAATCGTGTGTGCATAAAGAGTTGCTAAATGTTTTCGATTTCAGCCTCACGTCGAGTGCTCTCCGATTTCGCAATTAAAACGATTTTATTTTGAAAGAGCCAGTACTGCAAATGCGATCCGAATTGGCAAATATGAGACATCATCGACCGCATTTGCATAATCGATGGGTGATTGCCGTAGTAGCTGTCGTTAGGTACTATTAATAACGAAAGTTTAGCTTGACTTTGATGGGTTTGATGTTCTCGTTAGCATTTAACTCGGCTTCCTGCTAATGAAGTTTAACATTTTCACAAGTGGCCAGAGTGTGTGTTCCATTCCCTGCTGTTTTTATGGCCAGCAGCACTCAGGCCTTTTAATTTCTCATTTAAAATTAACTCAAATTCCCAAAGAGCTTGCAGAAATAGCTGGCATAACATTTACCCTGTTATCCGCGGTAACTGCTTTAGCAGAAGCAGCATCACAAGTGCAATCAGAGTAGCGTGACTTTGTCGTTTGATTGTTGCTGCAAAAGTGAAGGTTGAAAAATGCTCGAAAGGCGACAATTAATGCTCTAATAAAGCCGAAGAAAGATGCCACTCGAGCAGCAGTACACGGAAATAAAATTATATCAATAAAATACTAAAAACATAGTCAAGTACGTTTAGTTTTTTGGACAGAAATTCATCTTTGATCCAAAAGTAGCATTTAAATTATGGTTGGATACATTATTAATCCCAAAAATGAAGATCCTCTATTGATATAGTTTTTCTTTCTGTGCAGCAGATGCTGTTGCTGCAGCAGCAACATGCGATGGCTGCAATTTGCTGGCTGCAACTGCAACATCTGCCACAGTCGCCGCGTGAAGTTCCGTTAATAATGTTGTTAAAACACTCCGATGCCTTGATAAGCGCTTTCGTTTTGACGCTCTATTATGTGGGCGTGGTCGTTGGAAACGCATCCTACTTTGTGACCAAGGCCGATCTGCGCAGGACCAGGCGTGGTCACTCGCTATCCCGCCCTGGAGGCCTCTTAATGGAAGGCATTGGTTACCAGTATACGATGCGCTATCTGCCGGCCTTCCACCTACCCAAGCTGGCCCAGCAGGACGTTGAGGAGCCTCCGGTGGCGACGGAGGCGCCTATGCCCATGCCCATGCCAACGCCCGCCACACCGCCGCCGCAACCAGCTCCCACGGAAGCCGAGGAACCAGAGCCCACGATTCCGATGCGTACGACATCCGCACCCACAGAGGTATCAAACGAGGAGGAGTTCTGGCGAATGCTAAGAATCAAATGTTTGATTTATCCTAGGAGCCTCCACCAGCTACGGATTCCATGATGATGCCCATGCCGAGTAACCCGCCCAAGCCCAGTCCCAGTTCCGGTCCTCGCCCTAGTCCGAAGCCCTCGATGAGGCCTTCAGTGCCTCCCTTGCCACCGACGAGCACCAAGTCCTCCATCATGCAGCCCCATCAGACGCTAAAGAACCTGCTCTTCGGCTCGCCCATCGAGGCCAATTTGATACTGAAAAAGCCCAACGCACCTCGGTCCAAGGGCAAGGGCTTCCTCAGCCTATTCGAGGTGATAAAGTTCCCCAACACGCGGTGCAGTGTATCCATGGGCGACATCCGGAGCATGGAGGGCGTCTGCTATCACGAGTTCGAGTGCAAGAGCCTCGGGGGGATTCCCACCGAGAGCTGTGCGGAGGGCGTGGGCGTGTGCTGTGTGTGTGAGTGAAAGTCCGGGATCGGATCGATTTGAATTAGATCTAACATCCGGCATCTTTCACTTCCAGTTGTCAACGGATGCGGTGATGTGACCAGCCAGCAGATTCTCTACTTCGAGAGTCCCAACTATCCCAATGCAGTGCGCGAAATGATGATATGCGTGCTGATAATTAACGTGAAGAAGGGAGTGCAGCAGCTACGCCTGGACTTTCAGATGTTTGAGGTGGGTGTGTTCTCTCATCTGATACCATATATCTTACAAATATTCTCTGAAATCCAGCTTAGTCGTCCCTCCAATGGGGATTGCCTGGATGATCAGTTTATAGTTTCGGGCCACAATACGAACTTCCAGATACCCGTTCTCTGTGGCATAAACACAGGCCAACACAGTAAGTAATACAAAAATGTGGAACATGGAAAATTAATATCTGTAAATTCCTATGCCAGTTTATATTCATGTCGGTGACTCTAACGAGAGTAAGGTCTATCTTTCGGTATTCCTAAAAGTCTCCGGTGGTGGACGTTCATTCAACATAAAGGTAACCCAGGTGGACGATGACCTGGCACCGAATAACTGCCTTCAATATTTTACGGAAGGAGAGGGACTCATCAAGTCCTTCAACTACGACTCAGACGGTTCGATTGTGGACAATCGAGAAGCCACTTATTTTGTAAGTTTAGGATATATACTTAGTGGAATAATCTTATTAAAAGTGCTTGCCTTTCAAGAACAATCTGAACTATGCCATCTGTCTGGCGAGGTTGAAGAACGTGTGCAGTGTGAGTTATAACACCGAGCAATTGGGTGGCGATCAGCCCGACTTTCAAATCGTCAATAAAGACGAAGGTTAGTATGTATATATTTATAAGCCATAAATACTTGCCATTAATTTTGGTTAACTTAAAGCCGAGAACGATTTGATCTCCGATGGTCAGGCGGGGGCTGGAATCTTCAACTGCCCGGATGACTTTATAGCCATCAATTCGGTGCCTTTGTGCGGCGAGCGGTTCAACGATGGCCGGGAGAGCGACGATTACACCGTCCACGCCACCGTGAGGGACACCGCCGCAGGACCCATCATCCTGCCCTTCCGCACCGACTCGGAATATGTGGGTCGCGGCTTTCGGCTGCTCTACAGACAGGAACTGTGTGTCTGATCGGCATGGAGATCACTGGTCCATCAGATGCATATGTTCCGCTAGATGTTCCGCTAGGCAGTACACTGTGTGAAAAATCCAATATAAATCCATTCAGTTATTCATATAGATTTTGCATTATCATTATTTTGGCTTAGAGTAAAGAGTATCTTATGGAAAGTAGAAATAAATAGCCTGTAATAATGTTGAAAGATTAGTAAATATAGAAAAGATGAGATTATTCCTAGGCACATGGTTTCAAAATAGTTTTCCCAGTACATTTATTGAATTCTGCACGCTTTGGTGGCAAACTGCAGGGCATCGGAGTTGGGAACGGCGAGGTGCCTCTATGGGAATGAGCGGCGAGGAACGTCGCGTCACAGTTCCGTTCCCAGGGCTGCCCCCGTGTTAATGTGTTTTATGTGATTCCAAGCGATTTGGTGGCTTAGTTTTGGCGCCGCCCACCCACCGACTAGGCGGTCTCTGGTCCGGGTTCGTAGTTCACACAACATACAAGGGACCATGTCGATCGGCGTTGGTGTTCGTTGACAGGTTTATTTCAAATTTTCACGTCTCGCCTTGGCAAAAGTTACTACTACGGGTATGACGAAATCTATAACTCGCCGCATCGCCATCGCCATTACCATCGCCATCGCCATTGCTGTTCGCGGTCTCTATGCTTAAATTTGTAATAAATTTGATTTTTTCCTTTCGATTGCGATTCTCCTCCGTTTGCTGCCCCGTTTGCCGCATGATAAAGTCACAATTAACCCACGCCTTTTTCGTAGCGGTACTCTTACATATATTTGCATATCATTTTGATTGTTTGGATTCGGGCTGAACTCTTGATGTCGTCGCTGACATGGTGATGACTAAAAGTGTGCACCAGCGCCACCAGAGCCCCAGACGAAGCCCAATGCAAAGGCACCACCAGCAACTAGACCAAAGCAATCATGAAAACTCCAACGAACCCACCTCGCGACCAACAATAGAAATCGGAAAGAAGAAGAGGGCGAAAAATGGCATATTGCATGCACAAGTTTTGAAGTTTGTCATCAAATGACGTTTTTGGGACTCCGAGGTAGGCTTCATGTGGCACACTGGTGAAGGTTACAATAATAAAGGAGAGAACATTGATTTAAAAAAACAGGATTCTACAAAAATAAGGAAAGCAGGGAATGACGTCTCAATCATTATCTTTTGTTCCAAACTGCAAGAAGCCAAGAGAAATTCAAATGAATTTC